>WEDG01000339.1:0-190262 GCA_017591395.1 Schistocephalus solidus | reverse complement strand
GACTTGAAGATAGACACGCGGTTCACATTGCCTTCATTGACTTTCAAAAGGCCTTCGATAATGTGCCGCACGAGAGACTGCTGTACAAGCTAGAAAGAATTGGAATTAGAGGTATCCTCCTCAAGTGGATCGAAAACTTCCTCGTGGGTCGGCGTCAGGTTGTGTGCATCGGCCAAGAGAGGTCAAGTTCTGCTGCGGTCGAGAGTGGGGGTTCCTCGGGGCTCAGTACTAGGGCCAATACTGTTTTTAATATACGTAAACGATTGTGTCAGGAATCTTGACTGTGAAGCAGCAATGTTTGCCGATGACATTAAAATCTGGAATGTAATCCAGAGCCCTGCTGACGAAGATAAACTGCAGATCAACCTAACTCGGTTGGAGGAGTGGTCGAATCATTGGCTTTTGCGGTTCAACGTCGATAAGTGAACAATACTTCGCTTAGGCAACCCATCTGGATCTGCTGAAAGTAGAAGTTACTTTCTCAACGGTGAAGCCTTAAAAGAAGTGGAAACCCAAAAGGACCTTGGTGTGCTGACGACCACCACCTTAAAACCATCGTCTCACTTTTTGAAAGTGGCGAAGAGCGCAATTTCGGTGTTGCATGCCGTCAGACGAGCCTTTTTGGATTTCGATGAAGATCTTTTCGCTAAGACTTTTGGAACATTCATTAGGCCACATTTGGAATATTCTATCCACGCCTGGAAACCCTGGACATTTCAAGATCAGAACTGCCTCGAAAGAGTACAGAGGAAAGCCACCAAAATGGTTAGAAGTCAAATCTCCTTGCCATATCCAACCCGCCTGATGAATTTTAATCTGTTCCCTTTGAGTTATAGACAAATCCGTGTTGATCTCCTGCAGACATTCCGCATTGTGATGGGATTGGATTGTTCCCTGGAATTCTCGGACTTCTTTGAATTTGCCACCACGACCCATCTCCGAGGTCACCCATTGAAACTGCGTGTCCAGCAGGCGAGACTGGATGTGCGCAAGTTCTCCTTCTCTGTCAGAGTGGTTAAACCATGGAATGCCCTCCCTGAAGACGTTGTGATGTCACAATCTCTGGAAAGCTTTAAAAGGAACCTTGACAGTTTTATGTTCCGCAACGAGCCTGAGCGATGAGGAATTTATCTTAACCCTTGAGAGTCGTGCACCACTTGTCATATTTGATGACCGCCTTTTGTACCTTTGCAACCCACACGGTTTCTCTTCTTACCGCACTTAATTTTACGTTACAAATAGGGTACTCAAAGGCCCATGCCTATTTCCCTCAATAAATTGAATTGAATTGAAAAATGAAAAATTCCATTCTCATCGACCAAAATGCAATCAAACGATCTTTGGTCCACAAAAACTTTCTTCCATGATTTTTTATGATAACGAAATAAAAGAATCACTATCCATAAAAGACTAAGGACTCAGCTATACAAATAATTCAGTATATATAAGGGAGATAGGCAGAGCCTTTGAAAACCCTATTTAAAAATAGACGCTATCAAAACAAGCAAATGTTACATGACGATGGTCGTTTTAGTATATCGATCATTGCTGTCGACTTAATATGTTTATCAAGTAAAAATACATCAAGTCTTCTTTTAAACATTTCAACGTTTTCAGCCTGAAGAACCAAAGCTGGCAGTTTGTTCCATTCTTCAATCACCCGTTGGGAAAAGAAGTTGGCCCGCACTTCAAGTTTGGCGTATTTTCTTTTCAGTTTGCATTGGTGAACTCGGAGACTTGTCATGTTTGCCAATTCAAAAACGTTGGCCATCTGAAGAGCACAATCAACTCCACTGACCAGTTTGAAGACTAACATCATATTCCCTCTGTATTGCCTATAAGAGAGAGGAAACATTTTAAGTCTTTCTAGGCGTCCCTTATAGGGTAGGCATTCCAATCCGCTGACTAGTTTCGTTGCCCTCCGTTGAACTTTCTCCAGCAGAGCGTAGTCATGTTTCGTCCAATGACGCCACGCCTGAACGCAATATTCCAACACCGGCCGGATAAATGTTCCAAACACGCGCCCAAAAAGCTCTCCGTCAAAATTAACGATGGACCTCCTGATTGCGCCTGAGATACACATAGCTTACTTTGCGATCTTCGTACAGTGCGACGATGGTTTGAGAGTTGGTGTTATCCATATACCCAAGTCTTTGAGAATATATACCTCCTGGAGTTGGTGACCACTGATTAAGTACTGGTATTTAAATCTAATCATCCTTCTGGAACTAAACTGCAGTCGGATTATTTGGCATTTATTAATATTAAGTTTCAGCAGCCACTCATCACACCGTGTTTGCAAGCGATCTAAGTTTTGTTGTAATTTCCGCGCATCCTCTGGTTTTTCAATCGAGTTCCATAACTTCATATCGTCAGCGAAAATCACTTTCTCGCATGACAGACAATCCAGGCAGTCGTTTACATATATAAGAAACAAAATGGGACCGAGAATGCTCTCCTGCGGAACTCCTTTGTGAACGGTTTCAAAGTGAGACTTAGCGTCTCCAATTCAAACACGCCGGCACCTGTCTGTGAGAAAGTCGGCCAACCATTTGAGTAGGTTGCCAGTCACACCCATTTGACGGAGCTTAAAGATCAGACGTTTGTGTGGAACCCTGTCAAAGGCTTTGCTAAAGTCAATGTAGACCGCATTGACTGACAAACCCATTTCTAATGATTTTGTCAACTTTCCATGGATTTGAGCAGGTTTGTGAGGCAGGATCGACCACTTCGAAATACATGTTGATATGAACTTAGCAAGTTATTCTCTTCAAGATGCCTCATCAGTTCCATTTTGATTATCTTCTCCATCATTTTGCAACAGATACTTGTGAGGCTGACTGGTCGGAAACTGTTTGGTGATGTCCTCTCTCCTCCTTTATAGAAAGGGTTATGTTGGCTATCTTCCACTCGGTAGGCAGAGTCCCCGCCTTCATCGAACTTTCAAATATCTTGGAGAGCGGAGAGGCCAGCTGGTCTGTGAGTTCATTGAGAACTTTTGCGGATATACCATCTGAGCCAGGTGATTTAGTGGGCTGTAGCTGTTTCAGAGTTTTTCTTACTGTATCCATCGGGAACGACACCGTGCTTATTTTGTTTGCAGATGTGGCAGTACTGTAGTATTCGTCCTCGTCAAAAGGTGGTTCCTCGGTATACATGGACATAAAGAAATTAGATAAGAGGCTCCAGATTTATCCCCCACGTTAGCAACTGTCACCAAAAGCCGTTCGCCCATGCAGATTCATATATAAACATTTCACCTCAAATACTCTAAAGAAACATCTTTTTAAAATTTATGTATTACCTCTCCTGGATTGCTGCTAAATTTTCTTTTGTATAATGCCCTCAGGTGGCCGGAAGAAACCCACTGTGGCTTCGTAGATTACAGAAGGGACTACTTTTACTGTTTAAACTTCTAAACAGTCGTAAATTTAACCCTCTTACATCTCTGAAGCACCTCGACCACTCTCGGCGCACCAGTCATCGAGATGTATTTTTACTTCTTATTTGGCACGCACAGTTAGATACCGACCGTGTTTTTTGGTAAACGCTATAGTAATCTGGAATAAGCTACCTAAAAGTATCAAAATTCAGCAAAGCTTTCCCTTGTTTACGCGAACTGTCACTAGTTTTCTACATTCAGGACACCTTCTGTGGAAGCTTTCTTCGGTTCTGATGGCGTTCACGGACTCTGAATCCTGTGCCGGTCTTCATGCTGAGGGCAATATTGCTGGCTCTGCAGACCTCAATCAGCTTATTTCTCAGGCGACAGCGAACAGCCGCTCGCCGACATAACTGCTGGTGCAGAATACTGGATCCGTTACACTGAATGGAGAAGTTCTTCACCGGGCACCTGTGTTAACGCGTCCCTGTCTTGAACTTTAATAACTCAATAAGCTGCAGATTTTTCTCCGGAAAACACCTGAAACAGCGATCAGGAGTTTTTTTCACTGTCAGCTTGACCCTCTACTGTATATATGTTTTTGACCTTGCCTGTAAACTGGCAATAAATAAAAAAATTAAAAAAAATAAGGCATTCAAAGATGCTTTACTAGATCTTTGAACAGTAAGTGATGTCAATTCCTTCTAATCTGTTGCTCAAGCCTTCCATGTTTGGTCATCGGCTAGTCGTCTGAATGTCACTCCGCCTTTACTTGACTGTAAAAAAAGTTCGCTACAGCGGATTTGGTTAAAGCAGAATTGTAAAATTAATTTTTTGCCAACCATCTTACCGTTGAAACTAGCCTCACTTTCTCAATCCCTACACTTTAAAATTCAAATTCACATCTAACAACCCTTAATTTCTCGCCTTCAAGTATCCAAAAAGAAATAGCTCGCCTTAAAAATTTACATCCGGTTGGAACTGATAACATACCAAACTCACTTATTAAATAGTTAAGAAATTGTCCACCTTTACTAGGCAAATTATTCTCGGTATTTATCGAAAACGGTTTCTTCTCCGATTATTGGAAAACGTCTTTATAATTCTAATTTATAAATCTGGTTCCTGCTCTGACCTTCATAAATATCACGGTGTTCATCAAACACCATTCCTGCTTAAGACTTTGAAAAACTAATTGCAAAATAAATGACGGATTTTTGCAAAAGTAATCAAATTCTCAACTCCTCCCAACATGGTTTTTTACCTTACCGATCTAGTGAAACCTGCCACATGTCTTTTCTAAATCTATTAACCTCTCTTCGTAATGATCATCTATCTGAAGTAGTTGTGTATTTCGATCTTAGGAAGACATTCGATAAAGTGCCACATAGATGACTTCTAGCTTAACTAGAGGCTATAAGACTTCGTAGTCACCTTACTGACTTACTAGATCAGACCTATCTAATCGAAAACAAAACGTTTTAGTGGGGTCCTCATGCAAAATTGTGACCCTTATTGTAAGGGTTGCCCATCAAGGTACCGTGTTAGGTCCTCTGTTATTCTTTCTTTACATAAGTGATATTTCATTGATAGTTAAATGTTCTCAATCTTATATTTATGCTGATTACCTCAAATGCCTGTATTCCTTCTCGAACTCTACGGCCCAACGATGCATAGAACAAATTCATTCGAACTTAGACGCCCTTTCGGCCTGGAGCTCCAGATGGCTAACGAAGTTCTCACCTTTTAAGGGTCGCTTCTTGTGTTTTGGGCCTGTAGGGCTGCCGAAACCTGTTATTTTAAAGGTTCCTCTATCACGGAATGTTCATTCACCAAGAACCTGGGCTTAAGCTACACCAATAAACTAGATATTTTGCCTCATGCCGATATAATTTTAGCCAAAGCTGCTCAGACTTACGGCTTATTTCGTATAATTTCTACTTTCCTGAAATTAAATAAAGAGTTAGTCGTATGTTTTTGGTTCCCCTTTCGAATCTTGCTGTCCTTTCTTCAGTTTAATAAAGGAATCGAGTAATTCAAAAATTGAAAATGTACTGTATCTGACTCTTTCAAATACTTCCTACTCAACTAGATGCCAGCGGACGAAGCTAAAATCTCTTTAAGTCAGGAAACTGGAAGCAGGCTTTTGTCTCCTTTTTCGGCTAAATAATAGCGCAAGTCACCCAAGCTTTCTGTCATTAACCCCGGTTCTCTTCCTTTTAACCTTAGAAGTTCTGCACAAATTATACCTCCTTCTGCATCCTCCACATTTGCACGCTCTCTATTCTTTGCTTCTAGGTATAGCTTTCTTTGTAATAACTTGCCAATCGCAATAAGTTCGTTAAGTAGTTTATCTGCATTCAAATCGAAGACTAAACATTTATCTTAACGCGGATTCTATTAACCTTTTATAGTACTCATCGTTTCCCAGTAGCTTTCCCAATGACTCGGATAAAGGACCATCGGAAATTTAAGTGACCCTCTTGAAACTATATTTTCGCTACTTCGAGTCCCCAATGAACCATGATGTCTCCTTATATCACCAGTCATCCAAACGATGAAGTCATTTGGACGTACACATTCGGTGGTTCACAGTCTTAAATGCTGCTGTTTCAATGGATACTTACCATCATCAGAATTTAATTCTGGATCCTTAGGTGTTGAGAAATGCAAATTAACTGACGCCTTTTCGGTACGTTGTTTCGTGCGCCTTAGTGACTAAGAACAAACCATATCGACGTTTTATCATATCGTTCTGAAATGCTTCTGCAGTATTAGCCTACTCTACCGCCTTACCTTATTTTCCTAAGCAGTTTTTTTCTCCTACCATCTATTCGAAAATGGACGCCTATTTAACTCTGCCTCCATTATTAAGTTAGGAGTTTTTTTCACTGCCTATTATCTAGTTCACTATTGATTCAAAGCATCGCTAAATTTTGACCTAACAGGACGAGTTCTGCCTACATTATTAAATATTTGAACATTTTATCTGCACACATTGTCATAATTTTATTTCTTTACTAACGTTTGTTTAGAAAGTGCCTTGGCGGAGCTTACTTAATATTCATTCTAAAATCCAAAATCCATATCATTCTTATTCGTAGAACCCATTTCACTCTCTTCTAATGACCGTTCCATTTGCGTGATCGGCATGGGGTTTAGCGACCCTGTTCAGTTCTCGTACCAGTAAATAACAACTACAGGTGCGTTACTCGCCCATGTGTGCCGACTTGACGAGGCAAAAATTGGCCTTGCCGAAGTATCTCCGGATGTGATAGCAGTAACCGGAACCTGGCTGTCGGGCAGTATTCGAGATAGTGAAAATAACATTTTATGGATACCAAATATATCGGAGAGACAGAGAAAACCGACAGGGTAGGGGAATAATTGTGCATGTGAAAGAAGTGCTTATAGTGTCCGACAAGACGAGCAAGTTTGCGTGCAGCATGGAAGCCATATGGTTGACCATCAAGACTCTTGAATCTCCATATCTGGATGTCCTGTCTGTCAATAGGCCACCTAGGATAGACCAATTTGAAGACACCCACCTGTTCGAACAATTTGAAAAGCTATCCAGTTGACCTAATGTAATGATTATGGGTGACTTCAACGCACCAGGAATTAACTGGAGCATTGTTCAATCATCATGCCTGAAATCGACTTTTGATTATGTTTCTCTGCAAAGTACTTTGAAGGCACTCCTTACACAACATGTCATCTTCCCCATCAGAACACGTGAAGCACAAAGGGCTGACTGTCTCGACATGGTTTTACGAAAACATCAGGCAGCATTGATGATATTATTTCAATGCCTCCTTTGCTCGAAGTGATCATGTGGTGCTTATGTGGGACAACTCCTTATTCTCCGTTGCCCTTGCTATAGAGGAAAAATGGCGTAACGTTTGGTGAGGTAATTTTCATCGGATGCGAGCAGATTTAACAGACCTCAACTGGACCTCCAGGTTTTCGAGCACTGTGAACGAAGATTGGGAGTTCTTCCGTAATGTTCTTCTGAAACTCATGGACAACCACTGCCTTCTAACGAGTGTCCATCAGATCAAGCGTCCAGGGTGGAAAGATAGCAACCTAAAAATAGAAATAAACAGGAAGCACAAATTGAGGAGAGTCTAATCAAGTCGCCTATTTTAACAAGTATAAAACACAGAGAAACAAACTGAGAAGCCTTATCCTTAAAACGCGAAGAGAATTCGAGATGACTTTGCTGCAAAAGGCAATGCAAAATCCAAAGTAAGTCTTAAGTTACCTCCGCAGATGTACTAGAAATATGCATCAAATGCCGATGATTAAGACTGCCATGGGCGTCAAAATGTCTGAAAAAAGGGACAAAACCGAGTACTTATCACAGTTCTACCGCTCAGTCTACACAAAAGACGTAAGGTTCCTTCGTCGCGCTGACTGCAAGCATTAGCCACATACAACTCTCAGAATCTCTGATCCAAAGGGAATTAGAGGAAATAAAAGAGTCGAAATCTCCAGGACCGGATGAGCTTCCACCCAAACTTCTGAAAGAACTCGCCAATGAACTTTCCACACCTCTGTGAGTGCTCTTTCAAAAGTCATTTAACTCCGGAATACTTCCTATCGATTGGAAGCTGGCACATCTAATTCCCGCGAACAAAAGTGGTAGACGGGCGTCAGTGACAAATTACAGGCCCGTACACTTGACATGCATCCTAAGCAGGGTTATGGAAAGGATCATTAAGAGCGAATTGGTTAAATTACAAGAGACTCATAATTTGTTATCAAACTGCCAACACGGTTTCCGAAAAGGAAGATCCTGTAAAACATATTTGCTGCAATCGCTCCAGAGCTGGACACAAGCACTTGAAGATAGACACGCGGCTCACATCGCCTTTACTGACTTTTAAAAGGCCTTCGACACTGTACCGCACCAGAGACTGTTATAAAAGCTAAAAAATCGAATCAGACGTAACCTCCCCAAGTGAATCGAAAACTTCCTCATAAGTCGGCATCCGGTTGTGTGCATCGGCCAAGAGAGGTCAAGTTCTGCTGCGGTCGAGAGTGAGGTTCCTCAGGGTTCAGTACTAGGGCCAATACTGTTCCTAATATACGTGGATGATTGTGTCAGGGATCTGGACTGTAAAGCAGCAATGTTCACCAACGACATGACAATCTGGGATGAAATCCGGAGCCCTGCCAACGAAGATTAACTACGGATCAATTCAACCCGGTAGGAGGAGCGGTCGAGTCCTTGGCTTTTGCGGTTCAACGTCCATAAGTGTCGACGATTCGCTTAGGCAACCCATCTGGATCTGCCGACAGTAAAAGCTTCCTTTTCAACGGTTAAACCTACCAAGACGTGGAAACTCAAAAGGACCTATGTGCGCTGCTGACCACCACCTTAAAACCATCCTCTCACTGCTCGAAAGTGACGAAGAGCGCATTGGCTGTGTTGCATGCCATCCGACAAGCCTTTCTGGATTTCGATGAAGATTTCTTCGCTTAGAATTTTGGAACATTCGTTAGGCCGAATTTGAAATATGCTGTACAAGCCTAGGGGCCCTGGACAGTTCAAGATCAGAACTGCCTCGAAAGAGTACAGAGGAAAGCCACCAAAATGGTTAGGAGTCAAAGCTCCTTGCCATATACAACACGCCTATTAAAACTTAATATGTTCCCTTTGAGTTATAGGCAAATGCGCGGGGATCTTCTGCAGACATTCCGCATTGTGAAGGGATTGGATTGTTGCCTGGAATTATTGAACTTCTTTGAGTTTGCTGCCACGACCCATCTCCAGTAGGCGAGACTGGATAGGCGCAATTTCTCCTTCTCCGTCAGAGTTGTCAAACGATGAAACGCCCTCCCTGTAGACGTAGTGATGTCAACATCGCTGGAAAGGTTTGAAAGGAACCTTGACAGTTTTATGTTCCAAAATGAGCCGGAGCCATGAGGAATGTAAATTAACCCTCGAATCTCACGCATAATTTGTTATATTTTATGATTACCTTTGAACTTCGCAACCCACATGGTTTCTCTGTATACCGCACTTAATTTCACGTTACATATAGGGTACTCAAAGGCTCATGCGTATATCCCTCAATAAATTGAATTTAATTTAATTGAACCTCTAAGTCTTTGGCCCCTACAGTATACATTTAACCGGGCCCATACCTTCACAATGGACTTGTCAATCTGGGGTGGTACTGACGAGATCGATTCCTATGATAGCGATTGCCTCGTTGTTCTAGTAAGTTTTCTGCCATTTAATATTGACCTTATTATGTGCAGGCTTATCTACGACTGGGAAATTGTCCCATCAACATATCTAATTCCGCATGCAACTCGGACACCCAAACTATTCCTTGTCTCGTGCACGGCAGTAATAAAATTACTTCTGTTCCCCAAATTCTGGGTTATCTACGGCAAGAGGTACCGTTAATATTTTTCGAATCGTCACACTTACTAGAACTATGGCTTAGAATACAACCTCTTAGATGGGGATTCATCTATGCTGGAGTCCCTTGTGACATCTATAGAACGGCGGATCACTCCAGCCGTACGGTGGTTCCTTTGGGCTGACCCCAGCGTATACCAGTCATACACTTCAAAGTATTATGGGTCCTTCATGAGTTGGTTCCACGGCTTTTATATTTTACGACGATGGCGCGGAAGTATAAAACGGAAGGCTGAAAATTCACAGATTACCCACTGCACGAAACGGCAAAACCGGCCCTCAGACGTAGAGTCATCGGTGAGTTCCCCTTTCGCTTCTAAAGTTAACATTAAATGCATGAGGTCATCAAGCTTTAGCATTCTGGATAGGCGTTTTCGAATTCATTTTTTCACTCCTGGTAGCTATGTACTGATAACAGTCAATAGATTTAATTTATGACTTCGTTCTGCAAGGTGACGTTCTTTATATACAGTTGCGTGCTTTGGTAGTGGCCCTGCTAACGAATCTAAACATTGAAAATAATGCGATACTAGTGCGATTTTTGGGGCCTTCAGCTGTCATGTTGAAGATTTTCACAGTAGCGTCACCACCTTCGCAGGTTTTATGTTAGCGCATGTCACCTGAACGAGAAGACTGTTGTCTAGCGTTATGCACGATTCTGGGTCGCACCGCTGTGACAACGGGGGTGTTGAATGTGTTTTTTTTGTGTCACCCAATAGTGTGATCTTCGATTCCTTAAAAATCAGAACAATAGCTAAATTTGTTTGTTCTCTGCCAGCGTATTGATCTGTAGAATTTTTATTTTTGCATAGAAAATTTGAGGTGAATTAAACGTAAGGCGTAGTTGACGTAACTCATTTTCACTAGGTGGTTAAAAAGCGTACTACATAATCAGCATGCTCAACAGGCTCTGTTTCTTGTAATTACGTAATTAATGACCTGTTTAAATTTGCAGTAGTTCAACCACACGTCCTATGTGCCAAGGGATATATCATGCAGACAATAGTCAATGAGCCCCTTAGATAAATGAATTCGGGGCTTTTCGGCTTCTGCTAAAATTTTCGGCCATGTTGATGTGGCAGTTAGTCCCAGTTGTCTAAACTATGCCTGTTGACTCAGACTGATTTCACACCGAGTTAACACTTCCGTCTCAGACAATTTCCTCAACCCCGTCTCGAATCTCCCCTCCCTCTTTTAGTTATATGAAGGTGCCATACGTTGCCTCACAGCTCTTTCGTACATTCTTGGCTCAAACGAGTTCTTCCTTGCAAATCAGTAAGCGAACCATTTTACTCTTTTTCTTCGTAAATATTTTGCATTTCTGGCGACTGGTTCACGGTTATCAGCAAATATGTCAATTTTTCTTCCCTTGTGAGGGAACGATCTGATTCACTTATATAGATTATTACCATCCATGATCTGGTTGGATATAGAGTTCATGGCGTCACAGGTCAGTTGGCACGTTTTCTGATCGGACAGGCAGCAGGCATCGGTTGTAAAATTATCTAATGATGCAAGCCGTCAACCCCACCATCAGTCCAGATCTTTTCAATTTTTTTCTCAGCATGATGACATAGTCACTTTGGTCAGGGGTTCCGAAAGACCATCTCAGCTATGAGTCCCGAAATCGGCGAACCCATTGGCGTGCCTTTCACCTGCTCGTAGATTGTTCCGTCAAGCGTGAAGTACTTCTTAAGGCAGAAATTCAGGAGTTGGGGGTGTTCGAGGCGATTTTCTGTTTCATCTTATTTGTCTCGTATTAACTACATCATATAAATATTGCAACACCTGGGCAATCCAGTACCCCTCTCTGTCTGTCTCTGATGATGGGTTCAATAAAGCCTTTGTTCCAGTGATCGGGTCTCTTTACCTATGACTGCTTCCTGGAAATCACCTCTTTGCTTCTCTTAGCGGACTGCCCTTTTTAAAACGGCAAACAATCTTTTAGTGAGGTGTTTCGGAGGCCCGCCTTGATTCTGAATAATCGCCAAGCCTGGCATCTAAAAACTACCACGGATCAAAATAGAACATCCTCCTGTCATCAGTAAAAGCAACTCCTTCTGGCTCTCAGAAACTTCCTCATCCATATTTCTTTCGGCCAATTTCATTGACTGCTAATAAAATTATCCAAAGTCCTTCTACCAAGCATCGACTTTTAGCTATATTTAACATTTTCACTCCAGCCGAGCAGTTGGTTGACATTGTCGCATCTATTCTGAGTAGCGAACCTGCCTTTTACGTGCTGAGTGTCATTGGGTATTTTTACCACCGGAAGAGTCGAAGACAGGCATTTTTAATGATGTTCAATTAACACTGGCTTTTCACCGTTATCCGTGTTGATCGCTTTGGCGTAGATAATTGTTTTATTTTTCCTACTTATTACATCACTTACCCAAATGCTGTTAGTTTTCTCCAAGTACGTCACATCTACCGGAGTTCTTAAAGACATCGCTTCGTTGCTAGTCCTCTAAGGCCAGCTAAAGCGCATTTGTGGCGTTCTACACAGTAACTGCTTGAAGGTGCTGATTCAGTTGGGTTGAACGCCGGGTTGGTTACTACTACTACTACTACTACTACTAATACTACTACTACTACTACTACTACTTCGACTACTGCTAATAATAATAATAATAATTCAAAAAATTCCCCGACTGTTCATCTATCTCTTTCTACATCTGTCACTGGTCATTGTCTCCAGGGGTCTGTGTTAGGAATGCACTTTGGATCTCCCCTCATGTGCAGATTAATGTCGATATCTTGAAAGTTGTAAATAGGCTCTGGTACACGGATCTGAATACCTTGTAAAGTAAATAACAAGTTGTCTGATAAAGAAAGAAAATTTCGATAAGTGTTACTTACGGAACATTGTAGACTAGGATGATAATTTGCTAGTTTCAGAAGGCACAATCGCTGCAATAATCATGTGACTCGCTACCCTTTTCTGAGTCTGCCCACCGATGATGGATTTGAATGTAAATCCGAAACTTCAGGCTCGAATGACCACTTCTAGCTTATTTGTCACTTTGTAATTGGCCGCTCAGTGACCAAATAGTCCAGGTTCTCGTAACAACTATGAGCAGCAAGCTAGAAATAATCATTTCAGTCGTCTCTGCTTTCGCAAGGCAAAACGAAATGTACGTGTTACTCTTAGTTGAGTTTCTGACCCCTACTGGTCAGTATGGTAGCCTGAATTGTGTAGGCTTCTCTATATGACAGCATACACAATCCTTTCAGAAGAATTTCCGAATTTCAGCGCATACTGCAGATGGTGGGCCAGTTGTCAGACTGTGGCGATTTTGCTGAAGCTGGTATATTTCTGCTGGACTATTTATATCAACCTTGGAAGGGATTCTTAAGTAGAATTTACTCTAGGTTCGTACACTGCTTTTCGAGGAAATGCAAGAGCTTGGCATTACAAAGTGGAGTATATGTACCCTGGTTAACCGAACAAAAATCAGCGAAATACTTGGCTGGGCCTCTAACCAATGGCCGCACACCGAGTATTGAACGCCAGTTGGTGCCTTTTAACCTGACAGTTGTTGTGGAGAAGTTTCTCAATGACGGGAGCATTGACTTCGCCCAGATTTTGATTACCCTGACTTTAGTACATATTCAGTGAGACTCATACGTTGTACAGAAGAAGACAAAGAAAGATTTCCGATCATCGGTTTCGCGATTTTGCTAGCCGAGCTTTCTGTTCTGTCGGAGAGCGCATATTTAGATAGGACGAAAGCAATGGTACGTAGGTAGTATTTACAGTGTATTTCAGCCAATCAGCGACCAGTTTAGATCCTGAATAAATGTGCTCCTATGGCCGAGTACGCGAGCCGGAGGTCAATGTGGTGGTCTAATGATTCCTTGCGCGAGCCAAAGGCATGCAAGCTGATAATCTAATCGTTTATTTTTGTCCCAGCAGCAGCCTCAGGTTACCTTTATCCCCTGCATGCTGTTAATTTGCTTTCACATGGTCGTGTACCCCCACTACTCTAAATGTATTGGCAGTTTGGGGACGGAGGTAATGTGAAGATTTTTAAAGAACCCCGCTCAACAGTCACATGCCTTTCCCACCCCACCCGCACGCAAACCCCTCGCAAGCCTACGCCCAGGTAATTCATACCACACGTCCATTGACTGAGGTAACCCATAAATACCGCCTTTTTAATGTTGCTGGTCGTGTCTCTGGTGATGGACTCGTGTGGGAACCCGAACACTCATTCAAATGAAAGTCTGCGTATCCTTCTTTGTCTTCTGTAGGCTATTAATGCCCTGGAAATCGAATATCCGTCGCACCTGTAGAGCGAGGCAAGTATCTCGCATGTACGTATGCGGAGAGCGGTCTCTGCCTTGTATTTTTCCTGTGTGATGATGATTGGACGCTGCTACTGCTGATGATGGTGGGGTTGGCGGCTACAGCGGCAGCAGTAGTGGTGCTGGTTATGACGGTGGTGGTGGTGGTGGTGCTGATGATGATGGTTATAATGCCCGACTCACGGGTCTTTTTGCAGGCCTACTGCAGTGGATGCCTACCTCTTTGGACGCCTCTGGCCCCTGCTCAACTACGATTTGCAGCGAAACAGCTCAAAGGACCCACCTGCACGACTGATTGCACACATCTATCAGTGTGAAAACCTCTTCAATCATTGCCAGCGTATCCAACGCATGTGCTTCCCCTCTGCAAGATTAACCATGCGTTCGGGTACGTGCTTTATCGTTCTTTATTTTATCCTCTCTGAAATTCATATTGTTCGCAGAGTAACCACTCTCTATCTTGAGCCTGAGTGTCTGACGTGTTTATTCTGTATAGCCCATGCACAATTCTTTTGCACTGGAAATTTTCATCTTGTTTGAAGCGTTTGTGTGTATGATGTGTCGAAGCATCTGCCAGGCGCCTGGGTACTAACCAGCATCGTGGTAATTGGAAGACAGACATCCTCAATGCTTATTTTCGAAGATCTACTCTTACCTTACTCGTTGGCTTAAGTGTCTCTGTTATATGCTGCATCGGCCTGAAAGCTAAAGTTCTTCCTGAATTTCATCCCATTCGCGCCTTCCACCGACCGATAACGATGTCGAGTAGCTCAACTAAACACTTAGACGTCATGAGAGCTGACCTCGAGCGCATTTCTGGTCCCTTACTCTTCGACCTCCTTGGCTGGTCTGCCTGCTGAATCAAGTGCACTTAGGAGTCAACCACGGAGACTAAAATGAATAGATGTACTGATGGACGTTTCCTTTAAGTGACTTTGATAATCCTCTGTAACAGTTGACAGGTCGCGGACCCGTGATTCACTCGTTTGCCTTTTTTCCGAAAAACGACATTTTTCCCTGTCGGGAGTCGTTTTATGTCTGGCTGACGACTGCAAGTAAGACATAAATTAACATTTTATTCTCCCCCCCTTGTTTACGTCTTAAACACTTCCGGAACCCTGGCCAGTTCAACCTCGCATCGCCCTGTTCGGTGATATAGATGCTAGTACTTACCATGTGATTGTAATTCAAACCCCCGCAATTGCCTCCAGTGATCGCGTCCGCTTAATCTGTCGTGCTCCTGCCCCCTCCACTTATTACGATCACCTGGTGTCATTTATGCCCGCTTCCGCTCAGCCGTTCCACCTGAAACCCCTTGTCAGCAGATTATATTATGTTAAAGGTTCTACTGAAGTAAAGCCAGTACGCACAATAGATGAAAACATATTTCAATCTACTTTGTAGCACCGAACGCCCAGACAACGGCCGAAATTGAGACGGCCAATCAGACCCTCCTGTCGTCTTCCTCGGCCTGGCTCAGGTCTCGTCCTCTCCGTGATGGGTTCTTTTTCGGGGCCTTCGTGCTTACAGTTATGGCCATGTTTGCCGTCCGCGTGGGCATTGTGCGCATCCTTACTGAAGACGAGGATGAAAAGGATGTGGGAGCAGGTGGAGATCATGTGGAGGAAGAGCCAGAATTTCTCTCATTGGCGGACGACTAGTCCTTAGTTTGCCCCGCAAAACCCCGCACCTGATTTTCGCCTCCAACTTCGTGTATATGGTCTTTTGCCTTTGTGCTGTTGTTTCACCTAGGTATACATTTAGATTCTCTGCTGAGTGCAACTTGTAGTGTTCTACATTTTTTTTAAAAAAAATTGTAATTTCTAATTTTTTCCCCACTTGCTTTTTTGTTGGGAAACAGTTGCCACTAGCCCTGCAAATTGAAATTAAAATGCTTCTCGTTAGGAATATTTTGGCTTAACCTGCTGATCATGTGGTTTTGGTACCCTTTGAAACTGCGTCTGTAGGAGGGGAGAGGGATGGATTACGTGGTGTAAATGCTTGATATGTGCAGCGATTTTGTGCGAAGAGCTTTATTTGTACAAATCTGATGACCGAACTTATTTGCATCAAGGCGGCAGATGGGACGCTGGAAGAATGTTTATTTTTATCTTTCTGCACATCTTGTTTCGTGCACAGTTTCATCGTGACCTAAAGCAGATCCATGCGCCTTTGAAATGCGTTCTTGTCAGAGCCTAGTGCATCAGTGGTTCACAGCCACCTTTGCAGTTTGTTTAAAAGGTTGACATTACATAAACCTTGACTTATCTTCGGGCAATTTCATATGGAGTGGTCGTAACGGCAAAATTTTATCAAAACAGCTTCTGCTTGCTTTAAAGTTTGTTATGTCTGCGTATGTCATTTGAAGTGGTATGTGGACAGGCTGCTTTTGATCCTGAGAATACAGATATAAGATTGCCTAACTCGTGTAATGCAAGATCAAAATTTAGGGTGGGGGACAGGGTAGTATAGCACACATTTGAGTTTGAGGAGCACAGAGCTGTTTATTAAAGAAGAGTTCATTTTAACTGTATTTAGTGAAAGAAATACAGGTCATAATTAAGCAAGAAGGAATTTTAATTGATATTTTTTGCGTACGCTGAATTCTCTTCTTTTTGTGCGTTGCAATATAAACGAACATTAAGATACGCAGAAACAAATGTTGCATAAATTTCTTCAGGGAACGGAAATTTTTTTGAGCGTTCAAGGTAATTAGTTAAATGAAGGTATGAGGGATGGAATTGTTTTCGGGAATAAAAGGGTCGCTTTAGTCTTAAAAGTTCTGTTTTGAAAATTTGCTACATTGCGCTAAAAAACTCATTTCTAACCTTTTGTGACTGTAGATTGTTGTACCACACCGATAACATGACCGAAAAACAAGACTGGCCAGAAATCGCCATTCCAGTCTACCTTGTCTTTGTCAGTTATGTCATTCTGCCTATATCCTTAGATGCCTTGCGGCTGCTAGCGGGGCTCGAGAGTGAGCCCTAAGACACAACGGGACGACTGAGTCCATTAACCGATTGGTGAGGGCCTACTTACCATAGCTAATATTCCAATCGAAACAGGCAAGACAACGAGCTCGTGACACATGGGTAGAGCGTTAGACTTCTGCACAACAGAACGGGAGTTCGAGGCTCAGGTGCCGCATTGCCTGGGGTTAGGTATGGCTGGCTGATGACGGCTTATAAGCCAGAAGTGGCCATTCCAGTCTCCCTTGTCTTGTTCGGTAATATCATTCTGCATATATCACTTAATACTGTGGCTGCTGGCAGGGCTCGAGAGTTAACCCCAAGGCACAACGGGACGAGTGAGTCATGTAACCGATCGGTGAGTGCCCAACTACCATTGTTAATATTCCCGATCGAAACCGGCAAAACAACGAGCTCGTGGCGCAGTGGGTAGAACGTAGGTCGGGAGTTCGAGGCTCAGGCGCCGCATTGCCTGGGGTTGGGTATGGCTGGCTGATGACGGCTAATAAGCCAGAAATGGCCATTCCAGTCTCCCTTGTCTTGTTCGGTCATGTTATTCGGCATATACATCATCATCTCCCGAAGAAGAGTGGACGAGTTCATGGACCAAATTGTCTTTGTTCTGACATTTCCAAAGCCTTCTCACTTGCATCATCAGAGTATCGTGGTTGCTGCTCCTGGTGGTCTTCAGTTAGTCAGTCTTGACGCGTGCCTCGTATTATATCCGTGGTGGACGCGTGAACTTTGACCTGCCCGTTCGCTGCTGACTTCCTTAGACCTCCTTGAGGTTGAACGTCGGCGGGCTCGCGTAACTGCTGTCCCCTTTGGAGCCGTCGTAGGTTTAGGCAAGGCAGCGTTCCTGTTGGCCTCCACCACGTCAATCAGCGGACTGATCAGTCGTTGCTGCTCTCGTGAGTTGTTCTCCGTTTTGCGGGCGCATTGGTAAGGCAGTGTTTGACTTTGGTCATGTGACCTTCGGCAAAGGGCGTTCGACTGTCGTCATGGCTAGGGCTGAGTACGGAGCCAGTCGAGGATCAACTCTCAAGCACCAATCTGGCCATCTCATTGGCTCGGCCAATCACCCTCGGTTTCTCAAAGGCGAAATCGTGGTTTAGATGTCCGTGACCAAAGACAACTTGTCTTTGTGGTTGATTGCAAGTTGGTGTTCATGCAACCTTGATCCCAGGCGCTTGCCCGTTTCACCAACATACCTTGCATCATAATCTTGGCATGGTATGCTGTAGACCACTGCTGATTGTTCTGGTACTGGGTCTTTGGGCTTCATGACTTGCTCTCTGATAGTGCATTCTGGTTTATGAGCCACGCCAATCCCAAAAGGTTTTAGGATTATGGCAGTCGCCTCTGAAATGTTCCTCACGTAAAGGATTGCGAGCCAACACTTTGGCTTTTCTTCGCTCGATCGCCCTCCGGGAAATATGACGAGGCCGATGAAAAACTCAAACGAGCACATATAATCGAGCTCCTAGAACTGTGTCTTAAGACATTCTTCACATTCAACAGCCAGGTCTACGAGCAAAAGAAGGGGACGCCAATGGCCCGCCTTTGTCTGAACTAATTGCCGAAGCAGTTTTGCAGAAGCTTAAGCAGCTGATCTTCAGCTCGTAGCCCTCGAAGTTCTGGGCCAGATACGTCGACGACACGTTCGTCATAATCAAGTGGAGTCACTTGCAGGCTTTCAGGGCATTGTTAACTTCAAACTTTCCCGGCATCCAGTTAACCATGAAAGAAGCCAACAATCAGCTTCCCTTTCTTCACGTCAAAGTTACAAAGATGGCAAGATAAGGACAACGGTCTACCGTAAGTCAACGAACACTACGCGCATCCTCCATTTCCGAAGCAACTACCCTATTGGCCACAAACGCAGTTGTGTCAGAACCCTCTTTTGACGTGTTTAAACACACTGCAGTGACGACAGTGGTAAGAAGAAAGAGATGGAGTACTTACATGCCCTTTTTACAGCCACCGGTTATCCAAAGTCCTTCATCTGCAAATGTCTCAGGAAACCTCAGTTTGAGCGAATGTTTCGGATACCGTCCCGTTGTCAGTGACGCGCGCCGCCATCCCGTCATTAAGTTGACGCACCATGTTCGTGAACCGCTCATGATAGCCGAATGTCTGCATGACTTTTCACAGTCCGTCACGATTCACGCTTTCGTTATATCCACGAAGGTAGTGTATAGGTAGGTTCGCATCTCCTGGAACTTCACTTGTAGCTGGCGGGCGGCGAAGATCATATCGGTTGTTCGGCGGTGTCGTCGGAAGCCACATTGGCTTTCTGGGAGCAGTCCCTGCTCTAGCTGACCGTTCAGACGATTGAGATGGATACGGGCAAAGAGCTTCCCGGTGAGGTTGAGCAGCGAGATTCCCTGGTGGTTATCGCAGAGTTGGCGGTTCCTCGTTTTCTTGTAGAGATAGACGGTCTTCTTGACTCTGTCTGCACACGGGGCATATGTGTCTGGAATACATGCCTGCCACCAGGAGCATAGGGGAAAGTACCATTCCAGTTTGTCCGCTGTCAGTTGGAAAACGAACTAAATTTCCTTATCGTAGATAATAACCTTCTTTGAATTAGTCCCGTTGAAAAAATCTTCGTCTGTGCATTGTGTTCACACAAAACATACAATCAGTACTCAGCCTCTCAAATGTACTGATGCTCGTTTTAAATGCGAGAATCCTCTTGAAGTTTGACTTTTGTCTGTACCACAGAAAATCCTGATGGACTGCAACCACATCCTCGTTACGGAGGGCACTCCTGTGAGCAAATTGATATCGTTTTACGGTATGTGCTATTATCCATACATTGGCTACAGGATTTCTCCTGGATAATATATTTCCTGAAATAAGCTATGGATGTGATCGCAGCAATCTTTTGTGTCCACAAAACTGATGGCATGCTTCGCATAGCGGCCAGTCGTATAAGATAAGGGATACGGCGCGGAAAATTTGCCTCCTATTAGCTGGCGTCCCATACCCAGTTACCTGTTGTTCAAGCGCGGGCTCTTGTGTCACGGGTTCACCATCCGATTGGTTGCAATTGGGCCCTCACCGATTCACTGATCCTCTGAAGAAAATAATCCCCCCATTTTTGGTAGCTTTTGCGAGCAGGTAGATCCACCTACCATCCAGAAATCAGTCAATAGCTGATAACAGCGAAGTGTCGATAGGTAAGCGTGTACTCACGACACGAATTCAGTTTTAGTTGGTTTTCGATCCCGCTAGCAAATATGCGATCTCCAATGAAGCGTGTCCATGAATCCCCGCTGACTACATTTATTTACACTACTCTATTCATTTAAGTAGTTCCCATTTCAGATATGCATTGCTGGCAAAGATAGGGCCAATTCCAGTTAAGTAGCCGTCTTCGGCCGGTCATACCCAACCTCAGGTATTGCACCACCTGAGACTCGAACCCACGACCTCTCGATCATAAATCCAACACCCTAACCGTTGATTTACTGCCTCGTTGTCTTGCTGGTTTACATCGGGAAAATTGGCATTAAGAAGTCAAGTTTGGCGAACGTACGTTTTCGATTATTCATCAGTAGGCCTTTGCAATAATATAAGGGAGAGAAGAGTAACAAAAATTTAAACATCCAATAAGCAGTAAGCGTGGGGGAGAGTGTTGAGGACGTTCAGAGGTCAGGGGTTATAGTCTAGTCCTATAGAGGCGAGGGAGGGGGAAGGTGTTCGGCCCGCATCCAGGTTACACCTACGTCGCTGTGACGCGACGTGGCAGGAGGTGTGAATGCAGATGCTGAGTTTGCTTCCGGCCAAGGGAGCCTTAGGGCCAATACAAACACTTTTTTGCGAGCACAAAGTTTGGTTGGTCAGGCGTATGGCCACTGCCTCTGCTATCGCAAGTATCCGCTGACGCAGGAACTTGGGGTGTTTCGTCGGCACTTGATAGATTACTCTGAATGCTTGGTTGACGTCTACCCGGTGATCGCTGTCAATTAAATGAGCCACAATTGCGCTCGAGATGGACTTTACCATGCCTTGATTTAGCCAGACAGGATGGTGTTCTCGCATCCTTTTGGATAGGCGTCTAGTTGTTCGACCAATTTATCCTGCTCCACAAGAGCAAGTGAAGACGTAGATGCACATTGAAGAGGTCTGTAACAGTAGTCTATCCTTGCCTTCAAAGCGAAGAAGTTGAGTGCTTGAGACCACTAGCCTAAACTTAGCGGCTGGGTACGTGCGCACGATAGCAGTGTTTAAGCGAAGATGTAGAAATTAACTCAACGGATCCACTCGAAAAGGTAATGTAAGAAATAAAGCCTTCTTCTTAGTCGTTGGCACGTCCCCTGACATTAAAACGCCCTCATCCCTCTTCCTCATACTACATGTTGGATGTTTAACATTGTGTTACTCTACCCTCCCTTATCTTATTGTAAAGGCGTGATGATGAATAATCGAAAGTTTACGTTCGCCAAACTCGACTTCATAAATGGATATCATCGCTGAACTTAAACAATATTGACACTCATTGAAGAACGCTCACTGCTTGCTAACGAGGCTCACTCGTCCATGTCTGCCTCGGGGCTCACTCTCCAACGCTACCAGCAGCCGCACGGCGGCTAGGTTCATAGCAGTTCAACATTGTCGGCAAAGACAAGGAAGGCTGGAATGACTATTTCTGGCTCATTAGGCACCATCAGCTAGTCTTATCCAATCTCAGGTGGTTCGCCACCCGAAGCTGGAACCTGGGACCTTTTGCCCACATCGAGAGTGAGCCCTAAGGCAGAACAGGATGAGTGGTCTCCGTTTAGCGATCGGTGAGCATTCATCAATAAAGTTGCATTTTCTTTTTACTGGTTCAGTGGCACTTGACATTTTGAACCAGGGTTATTTTAAGATTCAAACAACGATCATTGTTGAAATTCGATTTCCACTATCTTGGGACGTTAAAATAAATGCAAGCGCAGGAATATGTCCAAACTCCAATAATTGAACTGTAATGCTCGGTTGTATGTGTTGATTTCAGATTCAGACTTAGACTCCGGACCACGTTGTTCCCTAACAACTTCCCTCATATAAACAGCTTGATCGTGATCGAATTGTTTACTTAAAGTCAGGGCACCATTTGGGTTTTAGCGAACCCTTTTTCAATTCCCGGTTAGTTTTAATTCCTACCTGCTGTCACACTTGCGTTCTGCGTTCCAAAGTTTTAAGCTGCATATTTCACCCTAAAGAAAACCATATATTTCTGTAGACTTTTAAGAAGTTTCATATAGTGCTCGTACAATTTTACAGTACTGTTCCTTAATCTCCTCTCTTCCTATGCCTGTCTTCTTTAAGCTTTCTTTGATTGATGAGTATCATAGCGATTACTTGAAATTGCGGTTTTTTTGTGAAAATTAATTACTTTTATGTTAGTAAATATTAATTTAAAAATCAACCATTGCCACCTTAACGGGCCACGTGGTAGATGCGTTTGACCAACACGGGGGGCACATCAGGGCACAGCATGCGTTATTCGCTTTGCGTTCCGCTAACAAATGCCGAATATGGGAGGTGTGGTGGCATGCCTAGGAGCGGCTAGCACTTAGGGGACCCGGCCGCGCCAGCCACCTGCGTCCTCTCCCGCCTCCGGTCTTCTTGACTCTGTCTTGACACCGGGCTAAGGTGGGGGAGGAGGAGAGAGTGCGGTAGCTGCAGCACAAGGCTACTATCACTTAAAACTAATTCACGTGCAAGTCACCGTCCCTGCACCACTCTTCCATGGAGCATACGGTGGACATCGTCGGACTACGACGGTCGAAATGTCCTATAAATCAACCTATTCCTGTCTTTTAGGAACGGTCATTTCCTTACTGCTGTAAGACGCTGGGGAGCTCCGCGGGGTTGGATTTTGCGTAACAGGAATTTTCATGTGAAATGCATGAGATTGCAGGAGTCAGACCATCTACTGTATACCCTAAAATCCGTAAGGTTGCCTGTAGTTAATTCCCTATCATCACATCCTAGTTTATTCCTGGTATCTGGAAATATTCCGAAGGGAACCAACTTATACTTACTAGTGCATAAGTCAGGAACGGAATCGGCACAGCCATATTTTAGCAGGTATACCAGCTAGCCTATCTCATGAGGTGTTGTTCAAAAGTCTGAAAGCGTGAACATCTCCGAGTCAACCTTGAATTTGCTCAACTGTGATTGGCCGAGAACCAGACTGCACATGCTACGTGTTTGTAGGTTTTTGGAAACACAGGCTGTGTCGACCGGTAACCGAATGAACCAAGGCATGGCGGATAGTCCGCTCATTTTGACATTCAGCGAACATAGGAACACGTTAAAAAGCCTAATTGTTGATGAGTTAGTAGTCAGTTAAAAAAATGCCACTGCGTTGTCCATTGTCCAGGCGCAATTACAATTGTCCCTAAACGATTTCCGCCTTGGCACCCTAGTAATTGCAAACCCACACAAGACTTTTTGAGTTCCGTCAAAATCGATTTATGGCAGAAGGCCCCACGTTATCGTGGACTTTTGGTAATTGCATTTTTCGGAGTACACGCACGTTCAGTCAACTCTCATCCCCCTCCACACATTCAAAGTACTTATTTTTGAGTTTCTTACTACGTCCTTCTTGGTCACGACTTTTATGCCCTCATCTGCACTCTGTTCGGCAGCACAAGATAAGTTGCGCCAGTGAGACAGCAGACTCAGGATTTACTTATCTCAGAAGGCCTAAACCCGGGTGGCTCAGAAGTCTAGGAGTCCTTTGCGGCATAAACTGTCAGATCAGCCTGTTCGGAAGGAGTACGCCACAGCATCTCTGCCCTCTATAAATGGCAAGATTTCAGACATGATCGAGCGACTGTTGCGATGCGTCAACTGGCACGAAGTACAGAACTGGTCAGACCATGGTTAATGGCCCTACAATTACCAAACCGAAAGATAGGGACTTACGTTACCTTCTCATTGCTTGCAACCTCAACTTGGTGTAAGGTATTCCCACGTGACTGAAGGACCATCGATATCGACAAAGTCCATCGTATGCCTCACAACAAGGTGGTGCAGGGACGGTTACTTGCGTGTCAAGTATATTATAGAAGTAGTCGCAATCGTAGTATCAGTAGTAGTGGAAGTAGTAGTAGTAGTAGTAGTAGTAGTAGTAGTAGTAGTAGTCGAAGTAGAAGTAGCAGTAGTAGTAGAAGTAGTAGTAATAGTAGTAGAAGAAGTAGTAGTTGTAGTAGTAGCAGTAGTAGGAGTAGTATTATACGTAGTAGTAGCAGTATTAGGAGTAGGAAAAGTAGTAGTAGTAGTAGTAGTATTAGTAGTATTAGTAGTGGTATTAGTAGTAGTATTAGTAGTAGTATAGATAAGAGAAGAAAGTAGTAGTAGTAGTAATGGTAGTAGTAGTAGTAGTAGTAGTAATAGCAGTAGTAGTGGTATAGTAGTAGTAGTAGTGGTAGTAGCAGTAGTAGTAGTAGTAGTGGTAGTGTAGTGAGTGATAGTGGTAATAGTGATGGTAGTAGTAGTAGTAGTAGTAGTAGTAGTGATAGCAGCAGCAGTAGTAGTAGTAGTAGTAGTAGTAGTAGTAGTGGTAGTAGTAGTAGTAGTAGTAGTGAGTAGTAGTAGTGGTATTAGGGAGTAGTAGTAGTAGTAGTAGTAGTATTGGTAGTAGTAGTAGTAGTAATAGTAGTAGTAGTAGTAGTAGTAGTAGTAGTAGTAGTAGTGAGTAGCAGCAGCAGTAGTAGTAGTAGTAGTAGTAGTAGTAGTAGTAGTAGTAGTAGTAGTAGTAGTAGTAGTAGTAGTAGTAGTAGTAGTAGTAGTAGTAGTAGTAGTATAAATGCGAGTGAATCTACCACAATCTCCCTCCCTCCCTCACCTAAGCCTGGTGTCATGACCAAGGAAACCGGTAGCGGGAGAAAGCGCAGGTGGCTTGCGTGGCTGGAGTCGACCCTAGGCATGTCACCACACGACAGTTCGACCGTCGATTTCGACGATGTCCACCGTACGCTCCACACCAGGTGGTGCAGGGACGAGGACTTGCGCGTGAATAAGTTTTAATTGATAGTAGCCTTGCACTGCAGCAACCGCATTCTCTCCTCCTGCCCCACCTGAGCCCGGTGTCATGTCAGAGTCAAGAAGACCGGAGATGGGAGAGGACGCAGGTGGCTGGCGCGACTGGAGCTGCCCCTGGGTGTACCACCACACCTGACTCAGATCCCACGGTGTGAGAGTGCCATAAAGGCCACTTTAAGAAGGAGCCATTGCAGCCTGACTCTCAGTCCGTCAGTCAGCCACTCCACACAAAACACACATTGGGCTGACCACGCGGTCCGAGTTATCCCGTCAGTTGGCAACCTTCCAAGTCACGGCTTTTAGCGCACCGTGATAGTTTTTCAAGCGCGTCTGATTGTTTATAGTGAGGAAAATACGCTTAGCTGTTGACCAAAATCTCTCGCATCCCCCACAATCAGACCACTACCCGAGCCAGTCAGTTGTCTGAGGTGGGAGTGGGCGCATTGGCTGACGGGTCGGCGTACCCGTCTTCGTGCGCCACAGCACGACCTGGCCCCCATAACGCACACACCAGGATTCACTTACTCAAGGGATATGGAGGAGCCATCGCCATCTGACCCCCAGTCCACTGGTCAGCCACTCGACACACACAGCACATACACTGGGCCGAAGGCGTGGTCTGGTGTAAGCGTCAGATTGGCAGCCTTCAAGGCCACAGTTTCTAGGAAACCGTGATATTCACGGGTAAATGATGATTGTGAGGGTGTTGTTTATGTATTGGTGTAGGCAGTGTCATCCGATGTGGCTTAACCTCCGGCGGCTGGCGCAGCTGGGTCCCTTAAGTCCAAGCCGCCCCTAGGCGTGCCACCACACCATGTTCGGCATTTGTTATGGGAGCGCAACCCGAATAACGCATGCCATGCCCTAATTTGGCCCCCGTGTTGGTCCAACGCATCTACCACGTGGCCCGTTTAGGGGGCTCAACGACAGTTCAACCGTCGTAGTCCGACGATGTCCACCGTATGCTCCATGGAAGAGTGGTGCAGGGACGGTGACTTGCGCGTGATTTAGTTTAAATTGATAATAACCTTGCGCTGCAGCTACCGCACTCTCTCCTCCTCCCCTACCTGATCCCGGTGTCAAGACAGAGTCAAGAAGACTGGAGGCGGGAGAGGACGCAGGTGGCTGGCGCGGCTGGGTCCCCTAAGTGCTAGCCGCCCCTAGGCGTGCCACCACACCTCCCATATTCGGCATTTGTTATGGGAGCGCAACCCGAATAACGCCTGCCGTGGCCTAATGTGGCCCCCGTGTTGGTCCAACGCATCTACCACGTGGCCCGTTAAGGGGGCACACACACACACACACACACACACACGACAGTTCGACCGTCGTAGTCCGACGATGTCCACCGTATGCTCCATGGGAAAGTGGAGCAGGAACGGTGACTTGCGCGTGATTTAGTTTAAAGTGATAGTAGACTTGCGCTGCATCTACCGCACTCTCTCCTCCTCCCCCACCTGAGCCCGGTGTCAAGACAGAGTCAAGAAGACCGGAGGCGGGAGAGGACGCAGGTGGCTGGCGCGGCTGGGTCCTTAAGTAGCCGCCCCTAGGCGTGCCACCACACCTCCATGTTCGGCATTTGTTATGGGAGCGCAACCCGAATAACGCATGCCGTGCCCTAATTTGGCCCCCGTGTTGGTCCAACGCATCTACCACGTGGCCCGTTTAGGGGGCACACACACACACCGACAGTTCAACCGTCGTAGTCCGACGATGTCCACCGTATGCTCCATGGGAAAGTGGAGCAGGGACGGTGACTTGCGCGTGATTTAGTTTAAAGTGATAGTAGACTTGCGCTGCATCTACCGCACTCTCTCCTCCTCCCCCACCTGAGCCCGGTGTCAAGACAGAGTCAAGAAGACCGGAGGCGGGAGAGGACGCAGGTGGCTGGCGCGGCTGGGTCCCCTAAGTCCTAGCCGCCCCTAGGCGTGCCACCACACCTCCCATGTTCGGCATTTTGTTATGGGAGCGCAACCCGAATAACGCATGCCGTGCCCTGATGTGGCCCCCGTGTTGGTCCAACGCATCTACCACGTGGCCCGTTTAGGGGGCACAACACACACACACACACACGACAGTTCGACCGTCGTAGTCCGACGATGTCCACCGTATGCTCCATGGGAAAGTGGAGCAGGGACGGTGACTTGCGCGTGATTTAGTTTAAAGTGATAGTAGACTTGCGCTGCATCTACCGCACTCTCTCCTCCTCCCCCACCTGAGCCCGGTGCCAAGACAGAGTCAAGAAGACCGGAGGCGGGAGAGGACGCAGGTGGCTGGCGCGGCTGGGTCCCTTAAGTCCAAGCCGCCCCTAGGCGTGCCACCACACCTGCATGTTCGGCATTTGTTATGGGAGCGCAACCCGAATAACGCATGCCGTGCCCTGATGTGGCCCCCGTGTTGGTCCAACGCATCTACCACGTGGCCCGTTTAGGGGGCACACACACACAACACACACACACACACACACACACACACACGTATATATATACTCAGTTCCTGGAACGGCTCAGGGGGATGCGACTCACCACAGACGAGGTCATGGTGTCATTTGATGTCAACTCGCTCTTCACTTCAATCCCGCAGTACTTAGCAGTCAAAACGGTAAGCAAATTGCTTAAAAAGCAGTACGATGATGCAGCCGAGTCAGTGAAGCGGGGACATTTTGTCTAACTCTTAAAATTATGTCTGAAGACGTACTTCACCTTCGAGGGGACCATGTACGAGCAGATCAGAGGGACGCCAATGGGATCGCCGCTCTCGGGCTTGATGGCTGAGGCAGTTCTCCAAAAGCTTGAGACTCTGGTTTTCGCAAACTACAGGCCAACGTTTTGGACTTGGTACGTCGACGATACCTTCGTGATCATCAAACGAGAAGTGATCGAAAGCGTGATCCATAGCGTCCTGAATTCCGTCTTCCCGGACATCCAATTCACAATGGAGGCCGAAATTAACAACCAACTGCCATTCCTGGATGTTCTTGTCCATCTGAAAATCCAACGGGCACATAAAAACTGCGGTTTATAGGAAGGCGACCAACATACGCCTAATCTTAAGTTACCACAGTGAGCACCCATTGTGCCAAAAAGGCAGCTGTGTGCGAACTCTCTACAGAAGGGCAGAAACACATTGCAGCGAGTCGGACGACAAAAGGGCAGAACTCCGCTACCTCCAGCGCCTTTTCATGGCCAACGGATACACTCGTTACTTCATCGAGCGCAGCAGGCTGGCCAAACCAAGACAAAATCTGGTAACAGAACAGCCAAAAGTCTGGCGTGCACTGCCATACATTGACGGCGTCTCTGAGGCAGTTTCCAGCCTCCTTAGACCGCTGGGGATCGGAATCGCCCATCGACTGGATTCAACCATTCGGAATCTAGTTATAAGACCGAAAGTCCCCCTTCCATGAGGGGAGCCGTCAAACATCATCTATCGGATCCAATGTGTCTCCTGTGAAGTTAACTACGTCAGAGAGACAGGGAAGCGGTTGCAGACCCGTGTTACCGAACAAATGTGGGCAGTGAGGCGAATGGACCCATTGTCCCTGGTGGCGGAACACTGTGCAAACTCTGGGCACACGTTCACCTTCCAAAACGCCGAAATCCTGGGTCGAGGAAATGACCACGTAACCAGGGAAACAATCGAAGCCTGGCACACGGAGCCTACGTCGATCGACCGTTTTGTCGCCCTTCCGGCAGCCTACCAGGCCCTCCGGGCGCAGCTCATCGAACGTAAGAGCAAACACGGAACTAGGCCAAATGTGAATTCCACCGCGGGAGAACCTAGGACGGATATGCACCTAACCACGCCACAATTCGGGGCCGACGAAGGCACAGTCAATATTACCGCTGTAACGAACCACAGTTCCGACAGAAATGTTTGAATGAACTGGGAACACTTTTCGCGCGGGTCCCTGATGGAAATGGTGTGATCGATGGTCTGTGAAGATGGCCGGTGTTCCTTCTTTCCCCACCGCTGACATCTCCCCCTCGTTACCGCCGTCGTACCGTCTCGAAAGTCCCTGACCGTCAGCATCTCCACGACCCTCACCCGCATTTGCGAACAGCACTGCACTCCCCACCGGTATCTAACTGATCATTCGTGACCACCTCCCACTCCAAGCGGATCGATTGTATAAGTCCCCAGTATTCGCTTGTATCTTTATATTTCTTTTTTACTATCTACAATTTGTTACTGTTAACATAGATACCTTACGTTATAAACTTATTCTCTCCTGCTATCTATACATGTGTGCATGATGAAGTGTGTAACGATTCTGCCGACGTTATATGGCTACAGATTGTCCTAGTGATATACTCCACAGTGTGTGCTATCTTTGACATTCTCGGCCGCTACACCGCCGCATCAATTACTACCCCGACAGACGAGGAGACATGCACTCAGGACACAAGCATGACCATCGACCCAGGGCGCCAATTAAGGTCAATGCGGACCCAGACAATGGCCGCCCCCCTCAAGGAGAGGCATGTCAACTGACAGTAATTTCCTCCTCCCCCCCTCCCTTCTTCACCCCGGTGGCTACAGAGACGATTCCTGTGTGTATGCCGGCAATGAACGCCAAAGCCAATTAAGGACTCCCCCACCCCGTCCTCTTATAGTGTACACTGTTAAGGTAAATCCGTACAATCAACCCAGTGTTACAAAATGGCTATCACCCCCTATAAATACTGTGAGACGCGGTACGATACTCACCTCTGACGATGGAAGCTTGTATGCCTTTGAAATGTCAGGACAATACACCTATAGTCCCGATCGAAACCGGCAAGACAACGAACTCGTGGCGCAGTGGGTAGAGCGTTGGACTTCTGCCCAACAAATTCGCGAGTTCGAGCCTCGGGAGCCGCAGCACCTGGGGTTGGGTATGGCTGGCTGATGATGGCTAAAAAGCCAGAAATGGCCATTCCAGTCTGCCTTGTCTTTGTCGGTCATGTTATTCTGCCTATATCCTAAGCTGCCTTACGGCTGCTGGCGGGGCTTGAGAGTTAGCCCCAAGGCACAACGGGACAAGTGAGTCCTGTAACCGATCGGTGAGCGCCCAACTACCATTGTTAATATTCCCGATCGAAACCAGCAAGAAAACGAGCTCGTGGCGCAGTGGGTAGAGCGTTGGATTTCTGCCCAACAAGGTCGCGATTTCGAGCCTCGGGCGCCGCAGCACCTGGGGTTGGGTATGGCTGGCTGATGACGGCTAATAAGCCAGAAATGGCCATTCCAGTCTCCCTTGTCTTTGTCGGTCATGTTATTCTGCATATATATAATGCAAGATTTCTTTGAATTTTCCGAAATGTAGTTGGCTGAAGCAAAGAGGATTTGTTGACAAAGAAGTCACCAGAATTGAAGTTGTTTATAAGGTAACTTGTTGTGAGACTTTTAATAATAACATTGGCAAATGCCACCATATGCATATTCAGATAAGTCTTCTTCAACGAAGTGTCTGTAAGCTGCCTGCTGACGGTAAAGTACGCTAAGTTTTAGAGTTTCTTTATAGTTTCAATGAATATGTTACCATTTTTAGTTTTGCCTAAAGATATAGTGCGTTATGCATTTAGTAAAACCTTCAATATGTATATACTTGTTGAAAGCATTTCTTTTCCTGTAGGAGGTTGTTCAGGTCCCATTTTACGAGTCAGTCACAAATGCAAACTCGTAACGAAACAAAATAAAATCCACTACAATAGCCAACGACGAATAGACTGTCGCTCATTTTAAACAAAAAACCTTCTCTTATAAGTGAATCATTTAAAGTGTCCTTTTACGGCATTCTGCCAAAGGATGTTTATATTTACCTTACGTTTTAACACGAAATAGTCAAGCAAAAAATATTCGCAATTTCAACCGGGTTTTCACCTTCCTAATCAAATGCTAATTTATCTGCAGCCTTTTTGCGATCTCTCCTTAGACGATTCTGAATGTACAGAAGGGTGGTCATACACATACTAATGTACTGTTAATGATTTGCACGCCGCACCTCTAAATGACATGCCAGCAGAAATCGACAGTTCGACCGTCATCTTCAACAATGTCCACCTTATGCACCACGGCGAAGTGGTGCGAGAACGATGTTCCCCGCTGGATTATAGTGAGATTATGCTTGCAATGCATTTGCCTCACTCTCTGTTTCACTGCCCCATCTGGGCCCGGTGCCAAGACAGAGTCAAGAAGACCGGAGATGGGAGAGGGTGCAGGCCCACGGACTGTGGTCTAACACAAAACAAGAACGCTACAACACAGGGAGGGGCGACGCGGGTCCCAACGGGAGCCAATGCTGCCTCATTCTCAGTTCACCAGTCTGCCACTCTACACACCACGCGGTCCGAGTTATCCCGTTGGTTAACGAATTTCCCAGCCATGGCTGTTGGTGCAGCGCAATAGCTTTGAGCTTACGTGCATTAGGCAGTTGCTTTGCTGTCTTTTAATGCCCAAATTCCAAATCTCATATTCTTCTATCACTAACCCCTTGACACTGGAGGCCATTGCACCAAAAGAGATCTAAGGATGCTTACTGCTGCATGAACAAATCGGACGGAGCGCTGCTTGGAAGCAGTCTATCTACGGGGAAAAGTTGACCTTGTTCTGGTAATTGACAGTTCGACTGTCGTAGTCCGATGATGTCAATCGTATACTCCACTGTAGAATGGTGCAGGAACGGTGACTTGCGCTTGGATTATTTTTGAGTGATAGTAGACTTGCACAGCATCTACCGCACACTCTCTCGTCCCTCACCCGCCTATGCCCGGTTTCAAGACAGGAGGCGGGGTCGGGTGCTTATGCTTTGATTCACAACGTCCCCCCCCCCCCCTTGGACGCTATTCTATCCCTTTCCTCTTTCGATCGTTTTGTTTCAAGTAACTCATCCCTTTGCTTGAGCAGAAAGTTCCGAACTCTACCGTTTTCATATTGACTTTCTGAGTAAAGTCAACGTCCTGTGTAGTTACTGCTCTTGACCAATGCCATAAACAGACAAGAAGCGGTTTCTAAGCCCTAGCGGAATCTTTAGTACCACTATCGTTTAGGCTTGATTTATATTTGAAGTCCCTTTGATTCATGCAGAGGATCGGCCTTCGATTCACTCACGTCTTAGCTCTTACGCGGGTAAACCCAAAAAACGAGAATCATTTTCTGTAGGCCACTGGGTTGCCAGTGCTACCCTCTCCCCCCAAGTACGTTTACTTAATACTCTTCTTGCCCGATTAGCAAATGAGCCTTCATGAGAACCCATCGCAGCGCACAGAGCGATTGCTGTATTAGCTCTCCTCCTAATGATCTCGGCGATTTCGCGATAACAAACTTAAAGGCGCAACGCGCCAACATCAACTTTTCCTGAATCAGCCTCTTTGCTTCTGGAAGCTCAGAAGGATGTTTTAAGACAGGCAAGAATTTATTGGTGGTTTGTCCGGTTCAGAAACAGCCACATGTCACTTGAGAATAAACCCAGAAATCAAGTTTGAAGTTCGTGAGGGTTTGTTTGTTGACCCCAAAGAAGTCGTCAACGTTTATTTGTTTCTTATAGCATCATTGTAAATCGAAATTACTATCTGAAGCGCTGAAGTGACTGCATGAGACCTAAATTGAGACGATCGGGGGACAGACTGCTTTATCGTGAAGACACTCCTGCCCACACAGCTTTCCAAATCAACCAGTTTTGTGGCAAAAAACGGTACGACATCGGTTTCTTATACCCCCTCCCCCTTACTCACTGGACATGGTCAACGCAACGTTCTATCATTCACAAGGATGAAGAGAAACCAAAAAAATTAAAGCTTTTTAAGAACGCAGAAGAAGTAAAGAAAGAATCGTTGGAGACACTTAACTGCAGTAGTTCAGAAGAACATAAAACTATCTCTCGAACATTGGAGTACCCGTTGGGACAAGTGCATACCTTCTGATTAAGTAGTTGGAAGGGGATGGATTTTTAAATGTTATATTGAATTTAAAAAATACATTCTACTTGTTTTTGGGTACTCCTGGCAAATGATCCTTTCGTCGAGTAGGGCTGTGTGCTTCAAACGATGCTCTTACGGTTTGTATATTGATTTTGTTTACAACTTTTTGTGTGCTCAGTAATCCTCACCCATGTTCTGAGGCGTCCGGAAGCAGTCCACAGGCAAGCACGATTTTTTATTCGAACATTTTGAGGTCACTTGGCTCCTTGTCATGAAATGGTTCACGATCCTGATCCTTACCTCAGCAAGGCTAAGTAGCCTGCATCTAATCCTGCGATACCAACTAGCAGAAAAACTAAACAGGGCATTCACTTGACTAAACCTTCTGCCTAAAGGGTCAGCTGGTTAGGAAAAGCCGAAGAAGTTGTGCTTATAAATGTTTTATGTCATAAACAAAGTAACAAAACTTTGGAAGACTGCTAATTCCGAAAGAACGTGTGTTATAGAGGTATAAACAGGATTGCTTTCTTCAGGTTGGGCGCATACGAACGGAACAGAGGGTGGGAGAATCGAGGTGGTGGAACATAAGAAGTGGAGGTTGGTAAAAACGCGTGGGATAAGGGCAGAAAATGAACAACCTGGTAGAGAGGGCATCATTCACCTAGGAAATTAAGGGGAGAAACGGAATTACTGCAGGATACCGGCTGATGGAGGATATGCACAATCACCACAGCGAACGAGGACTTACATGTCATCCAAATTGGCGTAAGGAGGTGCTACGTGTGATGTGGGTGGTGGCGATCGGCAACGCGTCTTCAACGTCTGTTGTACGTCTTCTGGCGCCGCGGCGTTTCCCTCGACCTCCAAGAAAACATATTTTGCAATTCACGTTTTACTATTGCTTATTAGGTAGCATGGTATTTTTAAATTAACATTTTCGTTACTAAGATGGCAATCATGCCAAAAATGGCCTCAACTGCATGAACGATAACCGGTACTTAAAAACTTGCGCTCTCAACTTTAAAAGTTGTCTCTAAATGGCCATCCTTATAAACCCGAATAACATAAGACATTCTTTCAAATATCCGATTTTCGTGCAGGTTTCAGAACTTTCAACTGTAAGTGATCCTAACTATTGTAAAGGCCATATTCGCAGTCAACAGAGGTAAAATAAACCTTACTTGAAAGACAGCCTTTTATGACCACACGTAAATAAGATTCGGATGCATTGCAGGATAGAAAGAATAAACTTGATCGAGAAACTTCTTTAAACCGTAAAAGCACATTAATCCTTTGCATTAGGGGAATTATAATGCTCAACATAAAGTACAATGGTAAAATGACTGAAGTTTAGGGCAATCCGTCGTATATTTATCAAAAGATATAATGGTAGTACAACGCTCACCGATTGCATCACCGGACACCCTTGTCCAACTGTGTAATCTCTGAGGTTCAATCCTTTGTATTTGTCGGTCATTTTATTCTGCCTAGTATACTAGCCGCTGTTGGGCTGCTGGTGGGACTCAAGCTTGAGTCCTAAGGCAAAAATGAACAAGTCTATCAAGTACCGCATTCGGTGAGCACCCTTCTACTATACCCGGTGGCAACCGGCAGGACAACAAGCTAGTGGCTCAATGGCTAGGGCGTTGAACTGCTAACAAGCAGGTCGAGGACTCATGCCTCGGTGGTCGCAACACCAGGGATTGGATAGAGCTAGTGGATGACGGCTAATAATACAGATATGGCCATATATATATGCAGAATCACATGACCGACAAAGACAAGGGAGACTGGAATGGCCTGACAGACAATTAACTGTACGCAACCTTATTTAAAACGCTATGGAATTGGGATTCCGAAAAATACCACCGTGATACCATAAAATGTCTCCAGTTTGCCGCCGTGGCTGAATCTCTGCCCAGCTGATGATGGCTAATAAGCCAGAAATGGCCATTCCAGTCTCCCTAGTCTTTGTCGGTCATGTTATTCTGCCTATACACTTAGCTGCCTTACGGCTGCTTTCGGGGCTTGATAGTTAGCCCTAAGGCACAACGGGACGAGTGAGTCCTGTAACCGATCGGTGAGCACCCTACTAACATATATATATATATATATATATATATATATATATATATATATATGATAATGTGGGGCTCACCGATCTGCTTAAGGAACATGTATGTTCCGTTGTGCCCTGGAGCTCAGACTAGAGCTCTCGCAGGCGGTCGCATATATATATATATATATATATATATATATATATATATATATATATATATATATATATATATATATATGCAGCATAACATTATAGCATTTGTCAATGGGTAGCAAGTTGCATATCTGTCAACTATCTGATCGGAATCGACTGCAGAATGACGCTGTGCAGTTAGTGTCCTCCGTCATTTTGACAAGATGGACGTATCGTCCCATGATAAAGCCCGGCATCAAAATCTATGGAAGTGATTTCCAAAGGCCTTTAAAATGCCAAACATTTAAAAATCATCTTTTCATGTGACGTTCTCCAAAAATGGTGTCGAAATTATCAGAAGAAGTTTGTTTGGGCTGAGTGTAATGGATATAAAAAGCGTCGAGACGCAGGGATTTTTGTGACCTAAAGCTCCAAATTGAGGCCACACAGTATATAGAGAGTTCTTCTCTCTCTCTCTCCTGCCGGGGATCAAGGTTCAGAAAACGGTTATCTCAAGGATACCGATGCATTTCGAAATCTAGTTTTGTTTAGCGGGCCACGAGTTATGGCCTGGGTCAACCACATAGAACACATGGAATTCTAGCAATATTTGCCTTATCAGTTGGTGTGTGGGTTGTATGCCATTAAAATCAGCCATTCTACGCTGTTAACATTTTGGAGAATTCGGTCAATTCACGAATGTCAGCGTTAAATGTACAAAGTCGAACAAAAATTTAAATGAATAGTCAAGCAAGTCGTCGTTGACTTGATTTACGGTCTTCCCATTTCGTTGCTTTGGCCTCTTGGCGGCCGTTTGGCGGTTTGGACAGAAGTGTGCGTTATTACTTCTAACCTCGATAGAGGAAATTAGAGCCTCTGTTATGGGTTTTCGTTTTGTTGCTTAGTTTGCTCCTCGGTCCGATGAGTTCGTCGTCCAACCATGCCCCTTCAGTTTTTTTAAAGTCCGATGAGGCCATTACTTGTTTTTGGTCTTCATGCAAACAATAAGCCCGAAGTTTGCACGCCACAGGAAGGTCAACATACCTGCTGACGGAAGCGGTAGCTGCTTCTTACGTTTCAGTTGTGAATGGTTCTGCGTTTGACCTACCAGGCCTACCATAGTTCCTTCAAAGTCAAAAGTATGACCAGCCTCTCTGAGATGCTTTACAAGCTGCAAGTTTAAACCTAGTCCATGTTTTTTTCTATCCAAGTTCGCGTAGCCTGACCGCTAATTTTCTTCCGGTTTCGCCAACGTATTTACAGTTCCTACTATTGCAAAACATTTTGGAGCCAATTGCAGAAGTTCTAAAAAATGACACCATGGTCTTTGCATGCGTCGAATTTTTACCTGGGGTCTCGGGGTTTTAACAGATGCCATGCGTATGAAAAAAACATTTGTTTTCCTCCGGCTTACAAACTTCTGCATCCCTACCTACACAGAGACCAAAACGACATGGCCACAGAGAACGTATGAAAAGCATGTAGACATGATCCGAAGACTGTAGGAAAAGGGTCACCCGACCGAAAACTCCCACAGTGCCCACACCACTCTGCGTTACGGTGATAAATCGAAACGCAAGCGACTGTCAAACTAAGACGGCAGAGGACAAGGTAAAAACAAGATAAAATAACGCAGATTGTGCAGCTTGTAAAGTCGTTTTACATTTATTTTTGATCTTGGGCACTTGATGCTTTGAAAATTGTGAGCCGATCAAGCTCTTTGTGGAGTTAACAGTAACGGCTAGTCACTTTTCTTTCACAAATTATCATAAAAAAACTCTTAATTTTGCCAACTTGAATAAAAAAACCTGGTTATGCATACAAGGTAAGGGGATGGTGGAGGTTGAACTGATTCCTCTTACTAACTTCAGTCTCGTTGCTCGGTTCAAGGCCTCCTACATGGCCTGACAGACAATTAACTGTACGCAACCTTATTTAAAACGCTATCGAATTGGGATTCCGAAAAATACCACCGTGATACCACAAAATGTCTCCACTTCGCCGCCGTGGCTGAATCTCTGCCCGTAAATACAGCCGGTGGAAGAACAAAGTAACCAACACTGGTTCCACTGGTCGACCGACCGCGCGTTCGGTTTAGCTGCGTCGTGGTCGTGATCTGGTTGTTTCAATCTGATTACGCACTTCAATCCCCCTGAACACAGAGCTCATGAGGTCAGAACGAGCTGCGCACATTTTTGTCACAATCGTTGCGCGAACACAAACACCGCACTCAACTGATAAGACTGAAAATGAGTCCCGAAAATAGAAAAGGTCACCGAATACAAAAAAAACAAAGCCTGCAATGCGAAGGAGATAAGCACGCGCCTCGTCTTGTAGACCTGTTTGGGCTGTAGCAGAACAGAGCAGCTAGAGAACGTGGCATAATATCTGCACCAGGCAGAATGGATACCGTTGGTGATTTCACAACTTAGGACATTCCTCAGGGTTGACTATCTCAGATGTATATCGCCCGCTGAGTAGGCATGACCCATTACCCAACATCGTGACGAATGTTCCACGCTGAGGGGGTTAACAACGCTTTTGCCAGTTGTGTGAATGATTGACGTTTCCTCATGACTGCCAGGCAGCAAACTAGACACAATCCGCATTTTTGGGCTAACGTGCTCACGACAGAAGTTGTGAAGGTTAGGAATTATATGTTCGCCTAAACCAGATATGCCCGCAATTCAAATGTGTCGACATCAAATTCCAGGGAAAATATAACTATGTATATGGTTAAGGTTAGGGCTAAGTTTAAGTTTAGTTTTAAGGTCAGCATTAAGGCAAATTAGGGTAATGAGTAGATTTACTGTTAACTGTAGGATTAAGATTTAGGGTAGGGTTAGGTTGATGACTGGTGCTACGGTTAAGGTTTATGGTTGGTTTAATGCTAGGGTCGGGACACGGAAATATATACCCTTCGTGGAATAATGCCCAGGGCGACCTTTGTTACCTAGGCGGGAGCACCCTTCTCCCGTGTACTTTTTGGAGGTAATATAAGGTATCCTGGCCGTTCAGAACTAAGTAAAAGCAGGAGCCAACAGAAGATTGTCTATTATAGGGACGTCAGAACCGAAATTCCGGCAATTACTAAAACTGCGAAGCAATGACCTACACCAAAACGGTTTGCAATGGAAAAATTTATCATTCAAAGCACAATCGCGATCGTTCGCGACCAGCTGACGATGAAGAAGGCGTAATTTGGGGGTTGGTAGGGAATTATATCTGGGACTCACAATTGGCTTAAGACCATGCAGACGATCCACGTACGGTCGTGGACTGGTTGTAGGCTCCGCCACCATCTCATAGAGGGAGTCGTTGGAGATTATGCTGAATCGTTTGTCTGGCCCGGCAGGCCGGTTTATCTGCGAAGCTGAAATCAGCTGGCTGTCGTCATAATAATGATTGCTGATCATCGCATCTGAGATTGGTCGACTGCGTAAACCTGAAGAAACAGAAGAAGTAGTATATAGGAGTGAGAGGAAGACAAAGAAGAGAAAGGGTGAGGGTAAGGGGAAAAAATAAGATGAATAAGGATGGAAAGGAAAAAGATAAATAGAAGAGGAAGACAAGAAGAAAATGAAGAAGAAGAAGAATACAGAGAGGTGCGGAGGAGGAGGAGGTGATTGCTGTCAATGAAAAAGAAGAGACAACGTTGTAGAAGAAGAAATGCTGACAGAGGAGGAGGAGGAGGAGGAGAGGAGGAGGAGGAGGAGGAGGAGGAGGAGGAGGAGGAGGAGGAGGAGGAGGAGAAGGAGGATAAAGATACTCAAGGGAAGACATCGGAAAACGTCTGGCCTTCAGGATTCCAATCCTAGGAGCAAACGGCCGGAACGGAGGTAGGCGCTAGTCGCTCGGGAACTGGCGCGCTACAAGGTGAAAATTGCTGCTCTCAGCGAGACCCGATGATCTGAGCAGGGTCAACTGGAGGTGGTGGGTGCCGGCTACACCTATTTCTGGAGCGGCCGGTCAAAGGCAGAGCGACGCAACGCTGGTGTTGACTTTGTCATCCGGAACGATATCGTGGGACGCCTGCGCTGTCTGCCGAAGGTTATCAATGATCGCCTGATGAGCTCCGCCTGCCTCTTTGGGGAGACCAGTTCGCCACCATCATCAGCGCCTACGCTGCCCCAATGACGAGCTCTGATGCGGCGAAGGACAAATTCTACGAGGACCTGCACGCCTTGCTTGTGACTGTGCCGAAGGAGGACAAGTTAATTGTCCTTGGTGACTTCAATGCCCGCGTCGGGACGGACTACGCTGCCGGGCAGGGAGTGCTGGGTTCCCACGGTCTCTGTAGCTGTAACAATAACGGCCTCCTTCTGCGCACGTGTGCGGAACACCGTCTTCTGCTGACCAACACCTTTTTCCGCCTTCCGACGCAGAAGGAGCCCACGTGGATGCACCCTCGGTCGCAGCGCTGGCATCTGCTGGACTATGTTCTCGTCCGGAGGCGAGATCGACAGGACATGATGGTAACCAAGGCGATCCGCGATGTCGATGGTTGGACAGATCACCGCCTCGTGATCTTCCAGATGAGGCTCCGACTACAACCCCGACGAAGGTTCCAAGGTAAGCGACCGCCAGGTAAGTTAAATACTCTTTTGTTAAATTTGCCTGCTCACTTTTTTGATTTCAGCAACCAAATAACCGAGAAACTGGAGGACCTGCATGCTCCAGCTGATAATGCTAACGTGGAGACACGATGGTGTCAACCGCGAAATGTCATCCAGTCCACCGCCCTCGAAGTCCTCGGATGCGCACACCGTCAACACCAGGACTGGTTTGACGACAATGACGCCGACATCAGCAACTTACACGCGGAGAAGAATGGACTACACAAAGCCTACATGGACCTTCGGACTGACGTCACCAAAGTAGCCTTCTTCAGATGTCAGCGCCTTGTACGTCAACGGCTGTGGGAGATGCAGGATGCCTGGATGGCCCGAAAAGCTGAGTAAATCCAGGGGTTTGCGGACCGCAATGAAATGAAAAACTTTTTAAAAACCATCAAGGCCATCTACGGCCCGTTTATCAAGGGGACCACATCGCTGCTCAGCTCTGACGGAACAACACTGCTGACAGAGAAGTCGCAAATTCTGAAGCGTTGGGCCGAGCACTTCAAAAGTGTCCTTAATTGCTCATCAGCCATCTCCGATGCTGCCATTGACCGGCTCCCTCAAGTGGACACGAACAATGACCTGGATCTGCCGCCTTCCCTACGAGAAACCATCCGGGACATGCAGCAGATTTCCAGCGGTAAAGCACCGGGATCCGACGCATTCCCACCCGAAGTCTACAAGCACGGTGGGGCCCCGACTAATAACAGAACTCACAACACTCTTCCAGGAGATGTGGCGCCAAGGACAAGTTCCTCAGGATTTCAAAGACGCGACCATCGTCCATCTCTACAAACGGAAGGGGAACCGGCAACTCTGTGATAATCACAGAGGCATCTCGTTGCTCAACATCGCCGGGAAGATCTTCGGCCGTTACCTTCTCAATTGTCTGAACGGTCACCTAGAGCTTGGCCTGCTCCCGGAAAGCCAGTGTGGCTTCCGCCGACACCGCGGAACAACCGATATGATCTTTGCCGCCCGCCAGCTACAAGAGAAGTGCCAGGAGATGCGAACTCCCCTATACACTACCTTGGTTAATCTAAAGAATGCCTTTGACACGGTGAATCGTGACGGACTGTGAAAAGTCATGCAGAAATTCGTCTGTCGTGAGGGGGTCTCAAACATGATGCGTCAGCTTCATGACGGGATGACGGCGCGCGTCACTGACAACGAGACGGTATCTGAAGCATTCGCAGTGACCCACGGAGTGAAGCAGGGCTGCGTATTGGCCCCCACCCTGTTCAGTCTCATGTTCTCGGCTATGCTGATGGACGCCTACCCTGATGAACAGCCTGGGATCCGCATCGCCTACAGAACTGACGGGCACATTCTCAACATTCGGCGTATGCAGACTTCAACGCGCGTGTCTACGACTACAGTCCATGACTTGCTCTTCGCGGACAACTGCGCCCTTAACACCGTGACGGAGGCGGGCATGCAAAGGAGCATAGACCTCTTTGCCGAAAGCTGCGCCGATTTTTGATTGACAATCGGTACAGCCAAAACGGTTGTCATGCACCAGCCGCCACCCAGAGCGGAATACAATGCTCCCCGAATCAATGTCAACGGTGCTCAACTCAAAAACGTGGAAACCTTCGCTTATCTAGGAAGCACGCTGTCACGCAACACGAGAATCGATGACGAGGTTGCCCAACGGATCTCCAAAGCTAGTCAGGCCTTTGGCTGGCGTCAGGCCTCGGTGTGGGATCGCCATGGTATTCACCTGAACACCAAACTAAAGATGTACAAGGCCGTCGTCTTGACGACACTCCTTTACGGAGCGGAGACCTGGACCATCTACTCTAACCAAGCATGGAAGCTGAATCAATTCCATCTCAGCTGCCTCCGCAGAATACTGAAGCTGAGAAGGCAAGACAGGAGCCTGACACGGAAGTCCTGGAGCGGACCGGAATCCTCATGCCATGCTGAGGCAAGTGCAACTGCGATTGAGCGGCCACCTGGTAAGAATGGACGACGAGTGACTACCCAAACGACTTTTCTACGGAGATATCGCTACGGTTGCTCGCCGACAGGGCGGTCAAAAACGACGCTACAAGGACACTTTGAAGAAATCGCTGAAGCAACTGCAAATCAACCCGGCAACCTGAGAATACCTGCCATGGAGAAGATCCGTGAGGACTGGTTCAGCAATCTATGAGGCCAACCGGATCGCCGCCGCCAGAGGCAAAAGAGCGGCACGAAAGTCACCAGCACCCCGGACCAACATCGTCAATGCCCAGGCTTTGCCAACATGCCCGCGCTGTAAACGCATCTTCCGCGCGCAAATCGGCCTGGTTGGACATCTTCGGACGCAATGCACCAACAATCAGACAATTGCAATTTCCACGTCAAATTCGCCAACCCTCTTTCAGACTCCCCACCCTCACTCCTGGCATCAATTCCATTACTCCCAGCATCATAGAGACCACATCGCAGTACTCATCGCCTGTGACCCCCACCACCGCCTTCACTACCACCACCACCACCACCACCACCACCATTAGTGATGGGGACTCTCTCCTAAACTGTCCTCCATGCGCCCGCACATTCACCTCACGCATCGGTCTGGCCGGTCACATGCGAATCCATCGTACGGAGGCTGGTGAACCAGTGCCTGGGGCTCCGACATACAATCGCCGCGCCCGCCTCCACTGCCCTCACTGCTCCCGCACATTGACACACCGAATGGGCCTATTAGGACACATGCGTTTCCACGACAACCTGCGGTAAACCACCGTAGGCTAAGCCACATCAGCGCACACCATCTACACTAATACATAGACAACACTCTCACAATCATCATAATGTACCTTATAAAATCACGGTTTCCTAGAAACTGTGGCTTGGAAGACTGCCAATCTGACACTTACACCAGACCACGCCGTCGGCCCAGTGTATGTGTTGTGTGTGTCGAGTGGCTGACCAGTGGACTGGGAGTCAGACGGCGATAGATCCTCCATATCCCCTGAGTAAGTGAATCCTGGTGTGTGCAATACGGGGCCAGGTCGTGCTGTGGCACGCGAAGACGGGAACGCCGACCCGTCAGCTAATGCGTCCACTCCCACATCAGACAACTGACTGGATCAGACGGTGGTCTGACTGTGGGGGTAAGGGAGGGAGTGAGATCGACAGGTCAGCACCTTTTTCCTCACTATAAACAACCTGAGGCGCTTGAAACTATCACCGTGCCCTAAAAGCCGTGGCTTGGAAGGTTGCCAACTGACGGGATAACTCGGACCGCGTGGTCAGCCCAATGTGTGTTTTGTGTGGAGTGGCTGACTGGCGGACTATGAGTCAGGCTGCAATGGCTCCTTCTTAATGTGGCCTTTATGACACTTCCACTCCGTGGGATCTGAGTCAGGTGTGGTGGTACACCCAGGGGCGGCTCCGGGCCGGCCAGCCACCTGTGCCCTCTCCCATCTCCGGTCTTCTTGACTCTGTCTTGACACCGGGATCAGGTGGGGGAGGAGGAGAGAATGCGGTAGCTGCAGCACAAGGCTACTATCACTTAAAACTAAATCACGCGCAATTTACCGTCCCTGCTCCACCTGATGTGGAGCATATGGTGCACCTCGTCGAAATCGACGATCGAACTGTCAACGTGTGCGTAAGTACTCGTGAGTGGTCCAGGTTTGCAACAGGCGTTCAGAGTATCCCATGCCACTGGGTCAACTGATATCTCTAAATCAAGCAGGTTAACTTTCAAAATGGTTTGCTAGGGATGGGAGGATCGTTAGTTGTAACTGGAAAGCACACCGGTTTCTTGAATTTCCCAAATGTAACGCCTGACCACCTTTGATTTCGGTCACGTAATCGCGCAATTGCAGTCTGAATGCGCGATTACGTGTGCATCTGAAGTTAGGCGTTAGCCAATTACCAGGATAGAAAACAGCAATTTAAAGGAAAAATTGACTCGATATAATTTCGAACCCGGAGTGACTGATGACTTCTTCTTAGTTTAAAAACCTGCGATATATTTTGGCGGACGACTTGTCCGTGCAGCGGCATCTATCACACCCAGTGTTCGAAATTTATGTTATTTTACTATCAAGACAAGCTCACGACGGATGCGTGCGTGCAGTGGCTGACTTGAAAATTGCATCGTATACACATACCACGCATGTGCTTGTCCTAAATTCACACGAAGCGGACCTTACAAGGGACTGAATGGAGTATTTCAGCGTACATCGGTGTCATTAGCGCTGCATTAATTTTCACTAATTGCCAACTGACCCGCAGTCAAACAGGAGTCTGATTTACCCATTCTGCTTTCGCACTTTCAAAGACTTTAAAAACGTCGGGATACTTTATGCCATTCGGACGTGTCCGTGGATAAAGCGACTATCGCAACAAGGAGCCGGTTCTACCGTCGATCCACATCGACCAAAGCTCCACAAAAATTCAGCTCGGACTCCACCTGTCGGTAGCGGTACCAAGCACTGTAATCCACGTTCACGAAAAGGGCTCTCTAACAGCAGTCATAAACATCTCCCATTGATGCGCTTGCGATTGGTTGAGGGTTAGACACCCGATTGGTTATTTTGAGTCGGAAAAAGTCCGCCCGTTTTCTGCTTAACTCGATTAGCCAATTAAAGCACACGCATTTCCAGCGAAGGCACAGGTGATCGACCAATCATATGCCAACGTTGGTAGGAGTTGCTTGTTGAATTGCGGTTCGCATTTAATTGCTATCAGTGAATAGTCGTCCCCCAAGTTTAAGTTAGAGCTAGTTGGCCATCGATCATCTTGTAGTGGAAAGTTCACCCTCTTGATCCCAACACCACCAACACCACAACCACAGATGTAAAGCAGACCCATTTTACATCCGTGCTTCATGCTGCAATCACATCTTTTCCACTGGTGTAGATAAAAGCAGATGAAGGTAACATCTGGGGAGAATCGAATGGCAATTTCTGGCTTTGTAGCCATCCTCAGCCAGCCAGAGCCAACCAGAGGTTTTACAAAGCATGAGGCGAAAACCTGCGACATGTTGGGCCAAGGGGTTTTTCCCGTCGGTTTCAATCGGGTATATTAACAATGGTAGATGGGGGTTCACCGATCGTTCACGGAAGCCTCAAAAGCCCAAGGGAAAGAGTGAGTCGCGTTACTGATCGGTGAGCGCCCATCAATCACTGGTAACATTTTTGTCGTTCCTTTAAGGAAATTTGGGTACGTAGTTGGCTTTGGTCCACAGGAGTGTGCTTTGTAGTGGCTACAGGACAGAGGTTAAACCCAAACCGCAGTTACAGAAGCCCGGCATATGAAGGGAGAGCCAAACTGTGTGTGTGTGACTTCGTCAGTAACTGCGCTCGAGTCCACCTCAAGGTCATCTCGAAACTGTATTGCCACCGGAGCAAGGGAGGTGAGTGAAGAGACGGAGTGTGTTAGATGTCCAGCAAGGCAGCTTCCATTTAAACTAATTCTCCTGCATTCATCGTTGCTGCGTCCATGGGACACGCTCTGGAACGCGTAGGCGGAGGCTAACTATCAGGCCAGTCACTTCCGCAAAGTCCTTCTACAACAGTTATTATCTAGGTATACCACCAGAACGCAGCCAAAGACTCAGTCTTCGACGTAGGAAAAACAACCATTTTTCCCAGCCTCTCAAAATAACATGCGGCTATGAACAGCTGTCGGGGTAGCACGTCACGGTTCCAATCCACGCGTCTGACAGCGAAAAGTATCGGGTGAGATCGAATCGCCAACGCGATCTCACAATTTGATAATAGCAACTACGCTAACAAAGACTCCCCTCAAAAGGGTCTCTTCCCAAACCCGCCTGGCAAGTTTTAGCGGGGGGCCCTCTTACGGCTGGTGGAGTAAATCAGGTGACGTTTGACCTCGGCTGTCCACGAACCCAGCGTTCTTGCGTTCACTGATCTCGGAGTCAGTTAGATTTACCCGCGACAGGCAGTAGTCCCGTCAGCCTGAATACATACACTTCTATATTTACGCACCTTCAGATAAACGAAAGAAAAGGACCACAGCAAGTCCACCATGTGTTCGCTGGGCTCCGATTTCCTCACCGCAACAGCAAATTCTGCTGTACGCGGTACTCCCGCATAGTACGAATTCTGGCCACTAACAAGGCTGCTCACCTCTCCCGGTGTGAGGTACTCTCCTGCCAGCGAGCCAACATCCGCGCGTGAGAATCGACGGCAACGTAATAAGACTAGAGAGCTCTGTGGTCTAAGTGAGTAATAAGTTCCGGAAAAAAACTCTTTGCTCTCTCAATCCGCCTCTGTCATTCTAACTTAGCAGAACGGAGGACGACAGAGAATGCGGGTCTGCTTCGGGCTTATTCTGCCCACATGCATCTGACCTGGGAGTTGGTTGCCTGTTCGTGACCTCTGCGTCCCATACGGAGCTTGTTTGTTTCGGGAAGCCAATAGAACGGCGTGCGCATATTCCTGTTTGAATAAATACCCGATATGCAGCGACAGAGGATGAAAGGTGACGAGGCACTGATGAACTTCGGTTCAATGAATTGCTTATGACCCATCTGCTAGACCCAGTGTGTGGAGTAACTGCGCCGTACTCGAGCGCATGTATGTGTTTCCAGTCCCAGCTGGTAGTCAGAGTCATGATTGGTTGAATCAAGACAGATTAAGCCCGAAACAAACGGTATCAATCTACTCGAATTTTCGGTTGTTCCATTTGCCCAATGAAATTATAAATTGGCCAGTTTCGGCCTGATAGTTGATTGCCTGTTCATGACCTCTGTCACCCAAACAGAGCTTGCTTGCTTCGAGCAGCCAATAGATTGTTGTGGGCCCATTCCAGATTGAGTCTAGCCTAGGTATGTAACCGGCAACCGAGCCTTTCGTATACAGCAGAAGTCACGAACTTGAGCCCTACTAATCCAATTTGTCCTCATCATACTAGAAGACTCAGTGACGAAGACGACTGTGGTGGCCGTGAGGACACACGTAAGAACACAAAAGCACCCCCATCTGCGCACCTGGCGACAATGAAAGTTGGGTCTAGGCTGGAGAGGAAAGAGTGCGCCGTCAGCACCAAAAGCAAAATGTTACTTACCCTCGGTAGGGCTGAGCCGGGGTCGGCGAATGACCTCGGAGAGATCACCACCACCAGCAGCATTGTTGCCACAGGGCTGGTAGACGAGTTTTGAACCAGACCGCCGTGGCCAGTTTGCACGATTACGTTGAGACTGGCTCTCATCATAGGTGAAGTAGTCCGCGGTCCAGGTGTTGCCCTCATCTGACAAGTCCTCCGGCGGTGATTTTTGAGGCAGCGGTGCGAGTTGTTGCCGCTGATTCTCCCCTGGCTTTGTGGCTTGGTGGGACTCAAAAGGCCCAGGAAAAGAGGGTGGAGTTTGTGAGGGTGGGTCACACACAATGACCCCTGTGGAAGCTTGATGCATTCCATTCGGCTCCTCGCCACCATCACTGCTATCTGAAGGCCAGGTCTGCTGTTGGCTAGTATCTGACTCTAAGGCAAACACATACAGATGCATAAACATGGATATAACCGAAGGTGCTCGATATATATATATATATATATTGCGCTTTCCCGGAAATAAATGAGAAGAGGCGATCACGGGAACCATGGTTATAATGTCCTGACGTTTCAAAATCAAACAAGATCTCACCGACGATGAAATCTAGCGAAGAAAAAGTTCTCTTGGAAAACGGTAACAAATTTTAGCATGTAAATTCGGGACGCTGGTTCCCCAGGTCGTTGTCAGATGTGAATAAATGTGCGAAACAGTTAGAAATTCAAGCGTGCCGGAAAAAAATCGATAGTGCTTAGTCAGTGCTGCAAATAGCCCTCATCGGCGGCTGATGTCTCGTTTGAATTGGCTGTCACCTTTTCCGTCTTTCTTTCAGATTGCCGTATCTGGCGTCCAGTCCGATGTGTTGGTTACTGCACGCGTCCTCGCAGTGTATGGCCTCCAAACATTATCGGCCTTTCTTAGATGGGCAGAATGCAACAATTTAGGTTCGGTCCTAGGCAAATTTTTGCCCAGTTTCCAGTGTATGCATGGCATCTTGAGACAAGTGGTCACGCCTCCTTACTGCAAACTGGTGTTCTTATGGACGAAAAGAGGCCGATTTCCCTGTTTGACCACAGTACACTGCATAGCAACTGTCGCATTGAAGCTTGTACACGACTTCTATCTATCAAAATAACCAAACCTATCCTTAGGGCTTACAAACTACTTTTGTAGGGTATTCGTTACTTTCTGCGCCAATTGGATTTGGTGCTTCCTCAGGTGTCTTTCAACGGAAGTGTACGGAGTAGTCTTGTACACGACTTCTCATTTATCCAAATAGTCAACCCTATCCTTCGGGCGTACAAGTTAGTTTCACATAATGGTTGTTGGTTTGTGCACCACGTAAATTTGGTCTTCCTCGGATGTCTTTCAACAAAAGTGTACGGAAGTTTTCGCCAGTTTTTAACTTTCGGCGCTTGATCGAAATTCCGGTTATCTCAAGCATCAATGCACAAAATCTCTATGGTAAACATTGCTGCAAATGGTTACAACAGATAAGTTAAGTTCAATCTTGCAAATTTCGTTGGCAGAGCAGTGGGTTTTTGCTCGATCGATGAGGGTGTTGACAGTGCTTCATTTGGGAACACCAGGGTGCTTGATTTCGTTATGTAGGATAACTTCTGCATAAGCTTTTTTGAGGTAAACTGATGTGTAAAATGCCCCGCCTGTCTTTCGCTGTATGAGGACGTCAAGAAATGATAGTTTGCTGTTAAATTCCTTTTCGAGCGTGAAGGTGAGTCCTGGAAACGTTGAGTTTGTAAAGCTTTGTGGTGATTCCAGTTGATTCCTTTTAACAATGACAAACCTGTCATCCACAGAGCGTACCCATAATTTGGGGGTTAACTAGTGGTATGGCCTAAGCCTCGATTTTTATAGCGTTACTTAAGCCAGGAAGTCATAGATGGGTGACCCCATCGGGCCACCCTTTAGCTATTGATAGCATTCTTGTACGAATGAAAAGTTCCTTTCCAGGCATAGATCCAGAAATTCAAGCAAGGCAGCTACTGGAACATCCATGTCATAGGAAGGTAGTAGTTCTTCGGTGTATTGTTTTTCCAAATCTACTAGTACGATGTTAAAAGAGTGACAACATCGAAAAATACCCTTATTTCATTTGCTGCAATCTGGAGTCCTCGCAATTTGTTCAGAAATTCAACAGACTTTTCGATAGATGTTTCACAACCCCTTTTCAATGGTTGTAGTTTGTGGAGTAGCCACTTGGAAATCTCATAATTGAGTGCACCGATTAACGATACTTCAGCTTAGTGAACCTTAAGTAGTCAGCAGATCAGAGCTTTGGTTTGATATTTGCTTCTTCTCTGTAAGACAGTTTGGTACTTTTCCAATAGCTCGATTTTGCGCATTGATAGGAATTCGTTCTGAGAACGCCAGGAAGACTTTTTCAGACTTCCCAGAAGGGCTGAACGTTTCATGTGACACGGTAACGAGGGAGAAAGACGAAGGAGGAGGAGGAGGAGGAGGATGAGGATGAGGAGGAGGAGGAGGAAGAGGAGGAGGAGGAGTAGGAGGAGGAGGAGGAGGGAGGAGGGAGGAGGAGGAGGAGGAGGAGGAGGAGGGAGGAGGAGGAGGAGGAGGAGGGAGGAGGAGGAGGCAGAGGATGAGGAGGAGGAGGAGGAGGAGGAGGAGGAGGGGGAGGAGGAGGAGGAGGGAGGAGGAGGAGGAGGAGGAGGAGGAGGAGGAGGGAGGAGGAGGAGGAGGAGGAGGAGGAGGAGGAGGCAGAGGCTGAGGAGGAGGAGGAGGAGGAGGAGGAGGCAGAGGATGAGGAGGAGTAGGCAGAGGATGATGAGGAGGACAAGGAGGAGGCAGAGATGATGATGATGAGGAGGAGGAGGAGGAGGAGGAGGAGGAGGAAGGAGGGAGGAGGCAGAGGCAGAGGATGAGGAGGAGGCGGAGGAGGAGGAGGAGGAGGAGGAGTATATAACTTGCTACGAAAATTACCCTTATTTCATTTGCTGCAATCTGGAGTCCTCGCAATTGGTTCAGAAATTCTACAGAGTTTTCGATAGATGTTTCACAACCCCTTTTCAATGGTTGTAGTTTGTGGAGTAGCCACTTGGAAATCTTATAATTGAGTGCACCGATCAACGATACTTCAGCTTAGTAGTCCGCAGCTTTGGTTTGATATTTGCTTCTTCTCTGTAAGATAGTTCGGTACTTTTCCAATAGCTCGATTTTGCGCATTTGATAGGATCCACCTCAAGAGGTTAATTGGTTGACCTAACTTGCTATAACGACAGAACCTTTTAATCGTAGTTAACTTTGTTAAAAATGGCTGTTTAAGCATCCTTTGTCCACAGGAAGAAAGAAGATACTTTTGTAAATTTTGAGAGTTTTCATGCCTTCTTTTTTAATTTGATAATTCTGACAAAGGATTTCGATTCTTTGAAACGTGTACATTGGTACTCCGAATTGTTAAACTTTCGTCGTCTGTATAATTTTCTGCTATAATGATTGACTCCAGATGCGCAAGGAAATCTAGGTAGTTCGAATCAGAAAGATTGTATTTCATTTCCCTAGAGGCTTCTTGAGGAAACGTATATTAATTTTTTTGCGTAATTCTGTTTCGTGTAAGATCGTTGTGAAAAAGCCATTCATTTCTTGTATAAAATGTTTCTCTCCTTCAGTCGTTCAATGTCAGAAACACAGGCAATTGTATCATTTAGAGATTAAAATAAATTTGAAGGACGTTTATCTCAGCAAAACTGCATGTTTTGCTTCTTATCAACCTTGAATTTCAGAAATCTGTAATGAACAGTGGAAATGAACGCGCCAAGCGGGCTTTAAATATAACGAGAAGCAATCGTATATCCTTGGGTAGTTATTATGACAGGTTTAATTTGGGCAGACTTTAGGCAAAATCTTTATTTTTGGCAGCAGGATAAAAACGATAACCAGTTCCCTCATTAGGCTTTCTCCTATTCGACTTCATAAGGCCGATGACGTACCGATGATCGATAAAAACCGTGAAACAGCTGTCTGCATTTGTCCTGTTGCATCCCTAGCAACCTAGCTACATATTTTATGTGGCATGTGTCCTACAGCACAAGGTTCGTTATCACAGGTGGCAAGCTAGCGGGCAGACAGAATGGGATCGTGCAAGATCCAAACTACAACAATGAGGGTGACGCACTTACAGTAGAGCGATAGACTATAGCCGAAGGTCACGGGTTCGAACCCCAGGCACTTAAAACCCGAGATCGGATATGGCTGACATATGACGGCTACTAGATGAGAAATGGCCATTCGGGGCGCCCTTGCCTTTGCATGTACGCCTTTCATAGTACATTCATGGTCGTCTTGTGACTGTCTTACCGAGCTCTAGATTGAGTCCCAACCCGATTGGCGAACGCAATCTTGTTAACTGTCGAACTAAAACCCACGGCTCCGATGGGGAACTTTTTCGAACAAAATTAGAAAATCATTTTAAACTATTTTTTTCGGAAATTTATATCCTCCTGACTCTGTTAATCAGTTAAAACAGTTCAAGAGAAAAGGTATTTCCAGGCCCAAAACCATCCCAACGCCAGATTCCACCGGTAGGTGATGTCTCCTATGTTTAAAACGTACCTGAGCTCACCAAAATTCAGCGACGAAACATCCAGCACTTTGCGCACCGAGATTTTACACCCCAAGGATAGGGTTGTCTATTTTCAACAGAAACGGATTCGTATGCAAACTCCATCTTGCAAGTTGTGACCTAATCTATGGCGGCCAAACCGGGACATCAATCTTCACCAAAGTATAGGTATGCTTGTTTTAATATGCGTAAAGATTCAAGGTCCCGATATCTTATCGCGTTCATCCTCTCCTGAAGAAGAAGAAGAAGAGGGGGCGAGTTCATCGACCAAATTGTATTTGTACTGACGTTTTGAAAGCCTTCTCGCTTCCATCATCAGAGTTTAGTGCTTGCTGCTCCGGGTGGTCTTGAGTTAGTCAGTCTTGCCGCGTGCCTCGTATTATAGCAATGGTGAACGCGTGAACTTTGACCTGCCCGATCGCTGCTGACTTCCTTAGACCTCCCCGAGGTTAAACGCCGGCGGGATGGCGTAACCGCTGTCCCCTTTGGAGTCGTCGTAGGTTTAGACAAGGCAGCGTGCCTGTTGGCCTCCCCCATGTCAATGGACATTGATGTCAATGGTTATTGCACAGTATTTTATTGTCTTCAACTCAAATTTTCATGCAAAATTCGGGTCTTACCCTAAAAAAGTAATATCCGGATCACCTGACTCCGTGTCCTGTACTTAATAAATTAATAAATTATTACCCCGGTTTTTCTCTGGAGTCCATATACCAGAAACCGCATAGCAGACGCTGGGGGAACCACTGAGCAGCCGAAACCCTCAGTGCTGCGTCACAACGGGACGAATGAGTCCCGTAACCGATCGGTCAGCTCTCATCTACGTTTGTTAATATTTTCGATCGAAATCGACCAGACAACCAACAGGTCGCGAGTTCGAGCCTCAGGTACCACAACACTTGGGGTTGAGTAGGGCTGGCTGATGACGGCTAATAAGCCAGAAATTGCTATTTCAGTTTCCCTTGTCCTTGTTAATTGTCGTTTTGCAGTTAGCGATGAAGAAACGAGATCATTTGTTTCAGGTAGCCATGCACACACTGGACACAAGACACATTTTCACGAGAGAAAACTCGCATCGTTGGAACTTGTCCAATAAGGAAGGCCCGCGAGATCCTTGAAACACTGTATTCAGACGAGACATGCACCAAAAGACATCGATTTACATGCAGCATACAAAATGCTCAAATGAAGGCGATCACAGCGAGACCAGATTGGGTAACTGAATACGGTGGACGCCTGTTGGCATAAACGTTAGCCAACCACAAAATCTTCTGCCAGGCATGCTTTAAAATTAATTTTTTTTCTTTTGAAAGATTGCCCATTAGTCAGACGACAAGCTGGGGTACCCAGTTGGACTATTTACGCATTAAATTCTACTTCGACACCAAAGGCAGATTCGTTGGAAGCAGGATGTTTGCGGCATGCGTAGGTCTTGTCACGGACCCATGGCGCTTGTGGGAAGAGGATAGAACGTCGATACTGCGTGAAACTGTGTTAACGAATAACGAAACACTTACCATCTGAAACCGAAGTCTTCATCCTAGGAACAGCCACGGGCGCGTAGTCAGTGACCCTTTCGGTGTTCATTCCACCTTTTGGTTCCATGTAGGTCTCAGCGTTGAAGGCCTCGCTGTGTTTTGGCCGCAGGGAGACGTCGGGAAGTGGAGGGAGTACGTCGGACTGCATGTAAGTTAAGGAAGAGATAAATGTTTAAATCCTAACCATGTGTCACACGAAGCGGACTCATAACCGATGGTTTGCGTGTGTGCGACGCAACACCTGGTCCTCGATGCATCTACCAGGCTACCATAATAGCCGTTTACATAGCACATGAGTTAAATTGACATAAAGACAGCAGTAAGTAGCCATGGCAGCCGGACGCTCAGTTATCCGAGCAATATAAAATTCTCACATATGGACCGAGTAACCTCCTCGGTTGGCAACCTGCTAGGCCACGACTCTTAATGCGCCATGAAAGACTCGAGCACGTCAGATGCAGCCAGGGAAACGAAGGCTTTTTAACAGCATCTTATCTAGCAAGCCATTTTGTGTAGAAGTCCTCCGGAATCAAGGGATAACGGAGATGTTTAGAGGGAGAGGATCAACCGATTAGATTATGAAATGCCTCAAATAACCCAGTGCACTAAGTGGTAATTTTGCTCTGACCTCACCCAACATATAACTCTCCATTTTTGGCTACACGATATTGCTGGCTCAGCAGGTCTCAGCTGTGTGAGATTTTTTCATTTTTTTCCGCGACACCCGGATTGCTCCACTTAAAATCTGAGCGTTCAGAGTGATACCCTATCACTAAGTGAATACTGTTTCTTCTGTTGTGGCCTTCCAAAATTGCCAAATCCGGAAAATCTTTTATATGGTGGCTGGGCGCTGTCTTCGGCACTCTTAGGTGGATCTAGTGGTGTCATCTACGGGGTGGCTGCTAATGCCTGCGATGACGTCTTCTGCCGCCAGTCTGCAAATCTGCCAAAAAATGCATATAAATCATCTGGTTTGGTGCGGATATTACAACCAGCAGTCCTTACTTCAGAAAGCGCCGATGGGACTTGACCATGACGTTAAAAGGTTTTTCGTCCATGTTATTAAATTGTGACTGATGAAATGGCTGTCTTTTAGCTCATATGATTCCCAGAGCACAGTATTTCACCCAGACGATTACCGGAAGCGGATATGAAGTCAAAGACAGAAAATCGACTATACCCGTTTCTGGTTGAACGCGCAGTCGGCATGAAGCAGTTGAAACACCGTTAGAGTAAAATTTAAATTTAAGAAAATTTACTTTAGAAAAGAAAGAGGGGCATGGATGTTCTGATTTAGATCCCTAAAATAAGGACGTTTATTTGGCAAACACGGGAAATCGCCATTGGGGGTGTGATCTAGACATGTCAAACACTACGCGCTAACCGTACTGTCAGTTGCGATAAGGGACCACGTGTTAGCGGCACCCACAGACTTAACCTGATGACACGTTTACCGATTACTGATTGTTCTTTGTCATGTGACCATCGGCAAGAGCTCTGGCTTAACGCGCCGCTATCACCGTTTGTGGAATATCTGAAAAAATCGATATTGATTTAGCTCACAATATCGACGTCTAATGAGTAGATAACTATCCATTCGAAATCATCATGCTCAGTTGGGAATTCATGATAAATACACCAGAGCTATTTCCATGGCACATAAGTTAGCTTCTCTTCGCAAAACCCTCTTGTAAAATTGGTCGATTTCAGACATTACCAAAGCTACAAAAGGGGGTATTCTCAGCATTGAAAATTAAGGCTGCAAAAACGTTTCTGTGAGGACAACTTATATGGCTCCCCAGACAGAAAACGGGCATTGGAATGTCCGTCCAAATAATAGAGGTACCCTGCACATCGTTCCAGGAAGGCTTAATATTTCCATGTCTTAACTCTAGCACTGTCCCTGAAGTAAACCTAAATCGCTACCCTGATCGTAATACTAGCCCTGACCTCAACCCTACTTCTAACCTTCATCCCAAACTCAACCCTAACTTACCTTATCACTAACCCTAAACTTAACTCTCACCTCAAACATAAACCCAACTCCATTTTCCCTGGAGTGTGGCACAGAGCCACCTGTATTGTGGGGTGATTCCTGTTCTCTTGCCTGTTTAGGGGCAAAATAAATCATCCTCGCTAAGCGTTCACTCACCTTCCCTTGACAGGCTTTGACGCGGCTGTCATTGTCGAAAGTGAAGGGTTCTTGGCAATTTTTTGCCTTGATCTGAGCTCGGTGGACTTCGGATCAGCTTTCTGAGGCCCTCTTATACTTCACCAACCTACCCTATTTTAGATGTAAACGGCAGATATTGCAAGAGCCTGATCTGGTATTCCGGGCGTCACCGATCCCATTTTAGCACTTGTGAACTTTGTCTTTTTACCGGGTTCGGGAGGGAGATGGTGAGGAAGAATCGGGTGCGGTAGATGCTATGCAAGTCTACTACCACTAAAACCTCATTCACGCGCAGGTCCTCGGCTTTGCGCCCATCCGGGACAACGAAGGAGCCGTTAAAGTGGCTGCCTCCACGTGCCAAAATGAGGACTGAGCTGGATGCTACCGTCATAGCTGCATGCAGCAGCACCCTTACAGCGCAGGTTTTAACAGTGTTTCAGTCAGTGCGCTCAATCCCATCTTTAGCTCGTCGACAGTTTCAGACACTTATTTAGTGTATGGGAGAGGGAAGAAGAGAGAGAGAGAGAGAGAGAGAGAGAGAGAGAGAGAGAGAGAGAGAGAGAGAGGCCGACACCTCGAAATCTATCCTCAATCCATAGGATCTGAGCCAGGTGTGGTGTCATGCTCAAGCGGGACTCGGACCGCATCAGCCACCTGCGCCATTTCCCGCCTCCGGTATTCTTGACTCTGTCCTGACAGCGGCTTCATGTGGGGGAGGCAAAGAGGGTGCGGTAGCTGCAGCGCAAGTCTACTATCACTTAAAAATAATTTGCGCACGAGTCACCGTCCCTGTACCACCATGCTGTAGAGCATACAGTGGTGATCGTCGGATTATGACAGTCGAACTTTCGGGAGGGAAGACAGAGACACCGAGAGAGGCAGACATTGGTGACTCTATAGTCACGATAATAAGATAATTTCGCACTATAATAAACCTGACGCGGTAATCGTGGTGGCTGGAACGACTGCCAACTGATGGGATAACTCGCTCCTTCTCAGAACCGTGCTTTAGGCTGCAAAGACTTCTGCTTCTTAAGTCGACTTCAAGGGAAGTCTCGTGTGTGAGATTCAAGTTTCCCTTTTAAAGCCTGCTACAGCTGGAATGGGAAACAGCTCGTATGTGGCAGGCGCCGGCGGGTTGTTTAGTTTTGCCAAAAACTGTGCCGGCACCCACTGGCAGTCAGCGTGACTTTTTATCGCCACCGGAAGAAGGTGGGTGAGGAAGGAGAGAGAGAAAGAGATAGAGACAGCAGTCACTCGCCATCCTGAAGAAAGTCGTGGCAAATTGAAGGGCCATGCAAATTCGGTAAAGGCCTCGCCCTCCGCAACTCGAGTACAACCGGCAAACCATGACTTGATGGTCAATTTCAAGGAAATCAGTCAGGTGAGCTATGTCTAGCTGACGATGGCAAGTGATTTCAAAACTACCATATCAGTTTGTTCTGTATTTGCCGGCATAACTTCTTCATTTTAAGAAGTGTGTGCGAGTTCTTACTCTCTGAACACAAGAAGCAATTTCAGAAAAGGCTTTTGAGGAAACTAACAAAGAAAACTGTCAAATACAGGGACAACTTCGATGGCCACTTCTAGCTCATCAGATCTCATTAGCCGACCATACTAGATCTCAGATATGGGCGCCATGGCGATCGAACACAAATTCATTGGTTATTAAGCCTCAGGCCCCTTCTCCTGTCGGTTGTGATCTCGCATACTGACATTGAACCTCAGGGCGCAAGGGAATTACCACGTCCGGTGATCTAATCAGGAAACGTCTTTCACCTTCCCTCAGCTAACGTTCCACGACTGACTGCGATCACTTTCAGTGGAAGGCGGATACCACAGTGAGTACTCAAAACAGAAAATCAGCTGGTAGGTTTACCAAACGTGCGTGCATTTGGAAGCAGACCCGGGTCGTTCTCTCTCTCTCTCTCGCTCTCGCACTCTCTCTCTCGTTCCCTTACACTGGAAGAGTTTATTTCGCTTAAAATTTGCCAGCAGCCAGATGGCACTCACGGGGAGGTGCCTGGGCGTAGCTGCAATCACGGTTACGAGAGGTGTTGTGGATGAGGGTGTGCGTTGAAGCAGGGTTGTCGAATCCGAGGGCGGCTGACGAGTGAAAGAATCATCTGGTCGAGATAGGGGGCTCTTGCAGGAGGACAAGTCAAGGAGTGTACGCTGCATGGAGGTACTGAAGTCAGTTGTGCTCAGTTGGTGCGGTTGCTGATGCTGATGATGGTTCAGGCGACAAGAGGTCGGATCCAGGAGACAGAAGGCAGACCGGTCCTCGATGCCGAGTCGACGGGGAAGGCTGGTGACTGGAAAAAAAATAAACAAAAGCCAGTTAGTTAAGGCTGCAGAGGAAGCCTACACATGTCATGTAGTCGCGATCGGCCTTGATCGAAGTACGCTAGGATTTGGTAAATCGCCCCTTGTTAGCCTTATACACGTTCACCCGCTTCACAGTACTCACCGGCGAGGGTTGAGATAAAGGCTGCGGTTAAGAAATGGGTAAGTGTTAGGGTTAGGATAAGATAAAATTTGCTCCTCTTGTTCCTATGAACTGCGCGGGTATGCATAGTAGCAATTTGGACTAAAAACCGATCTGAGCAACATAACGGATGGCAAAAAGCGGATGGACGGGCAGGCTATTAGAAGGAGATAAAAAAACAAGGAAAAAGACAAAGGTAAGGCAGAATAAGCAAAAAGAAGAAAAAAGAACGAAAATAAGAAGGAGGAGGAGGAGGAGGAGGAGGAGGAGGAGGAGGAGGAGGAGGAGGAGGAGGAGGAGGGAGGAGGAGGGAGGAGGAGGAGGAGGAGGAGTGGGAGGGCAGAGGAGGCGTAAGAGTAATCATAGGAGAGGAAAATGAAAAAACGGTATTCAGGATCGACCGAGTGGAAAATAAAGGGATTTGATAAGATTAATTATGCCAAATGTAAGTTTTACAAGGGAGTATGTGATTAATTGGAAGCGTAACCTCCGATCCTCTGTACAGTCCCTTTCGGAAAGCCAAGAGTCAGGAATTTGTAGAAGAGTTCAAAAAATAGAAAAGAGGAAGGAGCAGAAGAATACAATAGATAAAGAGGATTTTTGATGGCGTTTACGAAGAAAAACGTCTACCAAGAGTGGGAGAGTTGAAAGTGAGACTCATGTTACTGAAGAGCAATCTATCCCTAGAGGATGAAAACAAAGTAATGAAAAATGAAAAGAAGAAATGGTGTTAGCGGGCTGCTGCTTCATTGTGATATTTTCAAAACGGGTTCGTTGCCGCAAACTTCCAAGTCAAATAGGAAGAGTGTGAACGCGGATCCACAGGGATGTCATACGCCAGGAGCGAAACTTCAGCGACTACTTTCTACACTCGACCTAGGTTATAATCCTGCAACAGGATGTACAAATGTGAGATAAAGAGCACAACGAACCGTCGCTGCCATTGAAATTAGTTGCGTTGTGAGTCCTGTCGGAGCTACATGGCAGTGGGTGAAGGCCACCGCTGGATCGACCTAGCGTGTCCTCCTGGACACTGTTTCGACTTGACCCCATCGCAGCGCTGCCACGCGCCTTCCGCCGCACTGAAGATCCCGCGGAGGGCGAGACGGAGCTTCCGACGGTGTGAAAGAAACGCGAAAGACGGCGGAACCCAGTGGATAAACTGCCACCCAAGAAATTATGTCGAGGTACCGTTCTCCAGGGCAAGGAATCAGCGAACCCCGAGTCGGCAGGCAACTCTGACGGTAAGATCACTGCTCCATCCTCACCTCCGCTCAGAGTGGTCAGGTTGGTCTCTGCAGAGAGCAGAGTTTGGCGCCGGGTCTGACTACTTGACCCGGCGCCGTAGCTGCCATCAACTCCGGCCGAAAGGAGACTGTCAGGGCCCGTGGAGGAGAGAAGGTGACGATCAGAAGACGAATCGTACTGGGTTCCCGGGCTTGGGAGGGCCCATGGATGGGGACTTGAGACTGCCCCGTTCAGATGACCTCCTACGGTGGCATTACCACCACGCTTTAGGTGCCCCTCCTCCAGAAGATCATCCCGACTACAGGTGGAAGAAGGGCCTCCAATAATAAGGTTAGCCCCGAGGGGGCGCCTGCGCTGACCGGGTGTCCCCCCGCGGGCCCCCGGTTTGTTGCGGTCTGCCGGAGAGTGCTGCTGATGCGGTAGAAGGGGCAGAGAGATCTTGGAACGGCGTCTGTAGCTAGGCTGTCGTCTACTGCTATTGCCCCATGTGTTGTTGGTATCTACCAGCTTGCCGCTACCGTGAATGGTCATCACGGACTGGGAGAGCATTCCACCACCAGCGCTGCGCCACTTGTGTTGTCGAAGGGAGCGCGGCAGGCGACCGAAGGACAGGGATCCCGACAGGGTGTTGAATAGGGTTCCCGATTGCTGAAAGCGGGTTGATATAGTGCCCTCGGAGAGTTTGCGACGTGCGAATTCCAGGAACCTAATGAAGGCAAGACGGTAGGTGGAGCCTGTTATCTGTCAAGCTTTCGATAACAATACTGATGATTTCAGTGCGACGACCTGGAACCAAGTGATCTGCAAAGAAATCTTGCAAAAGCTTAACCTACATTCTGAGGTTGGTTTTAGATTAGAAAGTTTTACTTAAACGGAGGTTTAGTATGGATTATCGTACAACATAATCGCAGGATATATCAGCCAGGTCAGGATGTGTGTATAAACGAGGGTGTGTATAAACGAGGACAATAAAAAGCTATTTTTAAATATAAAGATACGCTTTGCTCGAGTATAAAATTCAAATAAGATATGATTTGTTAACCAATGAGTTCATGAAAGGATATTTCGGAGAAATGTTTCTATATATATATATATATGGAATGGAACCGACAAAGACAAGGGAGACCGGAATGGCCATTTCTGGCTTATTAGCCGTCATCAGCCAGTCATACCCAATCCCAAGTGTGGCACATATAACTATATATATATATATATATATGATAGTGTGTGGCTCACTTATCTGCTTAAGGAACATGTATGTTCCGTTGTGCCCTGGAGCTCAGACTATAGCCCTCGCAGGCGGTAGCATAGCGACGTGTAGCATATGTTGATAAGGTGGACCCGACACAGACAAGGGTGACCGGAATGGCCATTTCTGGCTTCTTAGCCGTCATCAGCCAGTCATATACAATCCCATGTGTGATCCACTTGAGATTCGAATCCGCGACCTTCGGTAATTTATTCGAACGCTCTACCATTGAGCCACGGGCCCGTTGTTTTCTATCTATATTTAGAAGAGATGAAACTCATTGGAAAATCTGACCTGTAATGCATAAATTTTCGAAAATGGTGTCCCAGCTCGTCGTCAGCCTTTGGGTTGTGTACAAGAACAATTAACTAATTAACCGTGTCTAACAGAAGATTCTACGGTTTTGCGATGTTTGCGCCAATACGCAATAAGTGTATTTTGTCATCCTGTCATGATTATTCATGCGCATTTGAATTTGTCCTTGAGGATTTTGTATGTGGCACCTAAATAGATATGCCGATTGATGCATGGTTCACCAGAGTGAATTGCTTCCAGTGTGTTTTGGCTCGATTTAGGAGACAGAACTACTTTTGTGAGAGACGGGGTGGTTTCTCTCAATGTATAGGATGTCCTCATGATATGCTTGCTTGCGATAAACTGATCTATGGAGTCATCCATCAGTTTTTCGTTGTACGAGGACATCCAGACATGGGAGATGTCCTTCAGCCTCTTGTTTCGAACGTGAATTTTAATTCCTGGAAATGCAGAGTTCAAATTATTGTGGAGGAAGTCTCAGTGTTTTCTCTTCATGATGAAAAATGTGTCATCTACGTAGCGCAGCCATATTTTTCGTGCCAAAAAGCATTAAATAAACATCTTCCGGTAACTTACTTAGTTTTCTTTTTCAGGTCCAGTTTTCACAGGTAACTAAAAATATGTGCATTTAAAAGCCAGTCTCCAGACGTGGCTGGAAATATCTTGGTATAATGTTGCAAACTCATCAATTAAGTAATCCTTCCTTCCTAACGATCGAATTTTTAATTAACGTTTCATGATATTGGTCCCCGACTCCATGACTAGCGCGATTAGCCTACATCCAATTCTTGTCTTGGGGCTGAGTGAGGACCTTGGATGATTCGATCTAATTAGGTAGTTCACTTCTGAAAGGTGAACAGCTTTCAGAATTCAGAGTGAAAGGACTGCTTACGTGCGCATGTAACAAACCGGCTAATGACCTTTTCGACGACCGAAATTGTGCATGTCTCTAATCGGTGCCAGCAGTCATCAACTCCACCCTTTCATCCACGATCTGATGGAGTGGAAAGCATTCCGAAAATAACAAGGACCTACGCAGGCGATTAGAAAGTACACGATAGTTCGACCGTCGTAGTCCGACAATGTCCACCGTATGCTCCATGGAAGGGTGTAGCAGGGACAGTGACGTGCGCGTGAATTAGTTTTAAGTGATAGTAGCCTTGCGCTGCAGCTACCGCACTCTCTCCTCCTCCCCCACCTGAGCCCGGTGTCAAGGCACTCTCTTTTCCCTTACCCGCCTGTGCACAGGGTCAAGACATAGTCGAGAAGACCGGAGGCGGCGGTGGGCGCAGATGAAGCATCTCCCACGGAGTGGGAGAGCGGGGTGCGTCATGAGCCTGCATCTACGCGTGCCCACGTTGGGTACGCACATATCCCATGTTCTTAATTTGTTATGGGACCGTATCACAGAAAAATAACGCCTGCCACAACCTGGTTTGGCCCCCATGTTGGTCTAGCGCGTTCACCACGAGGCCTGTTTAGGGGACACACACAAACTCGAGTGAAAAGTGCACCGCGTTTTTGCAGGACTAAACCCCCACCTTTCTGATGATTTGCCTACGCACGAGAACCCTATCAGCAAACGTTGGCATGCAGAAGGTTAGATTCCAGGTAGAAGATGTTTTTCTGCTGCTATTGGACAGAATTGGCAAAAGGCTGCCTACTTATCACGTGTCACAATTACAATAGAGTTTCCCAAGGCCGTGCCACGGGACATAGGTCGGTGGAATTCAATTCGATTCGATTCCACGGCACTAAATAAAAGAGAGGGAGGATCGGGCTGGTGCAATTAATGCCTCCGTGAAGCTCGGTCGTGCCCCATAACCCACCGAAAGCTATCATGGACAATGGGCCACCCGAACGCAATGATGGCCCCTTAGCTCGGCTTCCTGGAACGTTTAGAGTTTTTCAGCAGATATAGTGTAGTTGCGTGAAAAGCGATCATGAGGGAGAAACAGGGGAATTAGTATGGATCCGGATACCTGAACGTGAATCAGCAATGAGGAATGGCGTCAAATGTGAGGTCGCAGTTAACCCGGCCGCACCCTCAAGTTTGAGAAAGTCGATGTCTTCCGGAGAGGTAACTGGCGGACTGCTTCAGTCATAGTTTGTTGATTCGTAGTCCATAAATAAGCGCAGTAATCTCACCCTTAGTGTCTTATGCCACGACTTTGCATGGGTGGAGGCGATCGAACGCTGCTTCAAGCGAAATGATGGTGCAATGAAACTGATCGTATGTGGCGGAGGCCTTAAGCACCCCAAGTACAAACATATGTGCTAGATACGGGTATTAATAGATCAAGAACAAGCGGGGTCGCGTAGCAATAGCATTGTAAAGTCAGTGACCCATCTCACAAAATGCTCGCCGAAATTCTAATATGTATTTTAGATTCGGACCCACCAAGATGCTGGTTTTCGAACACACGTCGTTTCAACCGCCTTCGGAAACCGCATTTGACAAATATGACTATTTCAGTAGCATGCACTTATACTGTTGATTTTCGATGCCCTTATATATTCATTGCAAAATTTTATGAGCATTCTTAATGGTAAAGGGGAATGTATGTTATTTCTTACAGGGAAGGCATAGGGCTCGTAGACCTAAAATCCTAAACAGCAAATCAAGAATCGTAAAAAAGTCAGAAAGTAAACTTGCCCTACCTCTGAGCTTAAAATTCGACAAAGACGTGACTTACCATCAAATGCGTACAAAAATGAATTTTCACGTAGGTTTCTTGGAAAATATATCTGAATGCATAGGAAGCATCGATAATCAAATGAGCAATACATGCTACAGAAGTATTCAACATATACCTTCGAGCACGCAAACTTTGCCGTTTCTTTCACAATTCAAGCAAAATGGCCTTGGAAACTCGTAGGAACGCAATTTTTTTCCGTTCAAACGCCAGAAATGTTAATTCCAATCTGAAACACTAAATTAATGAACAGACGTGAACATATTGTATCCCTTGAATGTCAGTCTGCTGATTTGAAGCTGTCTTCTGCTTATGGTACTATTATCATCAATGTCATTACAATAGGTCATTTCAACGGTTCGTCTTGTTGCCCGCAAATTCGCAGGTCGCTGCATGTTTCGCACGCCCTTAAAGTCACCATACTTAACGGGAGGGCGGCTGTCTGATAAATTGAAGTAATAAATTAATTCCAAACGAAGGAATAAGGGAACACCCGCCAGCACGGCTAAGCAAATAGGCAGTTAAGAGCATAAACAGCGATATTCGCGTAAACATAATTTATTACAGGCATCGTGCGGACCCGAGCGAAGCCTTCCGTGGGGCTTATAAGGTCCCACCAAACTATCCCAAGTCATTAGGACAGCGTCTGCTGGCAGTAGTTCAACTGACAGCCAGCAGGTTAAGGAAGCCGGTATTGTGCGCATGAAAAAGCCTCCCGCAAGAAGAAGAAGAAGAAGAAGAAGAAGAAGAAGAAGAAGAAGAAGAAGAAGAAGAAGAAGAAGAAAAAAAGAAGAAGATTATGATGATGATGATGATGATGATGATGATGATGATGATGATGATGGTGGTGGTGGTGGTGGTGGAGGAGGAGGAGAAGGAGGAGGAGGAGGGAGAAGGAGGAGGAGGAGGAGAAGGAGGAGGAGGAGGGAGGAGGGAGGAGGAGGAGGAGAAGGAGGAGGAGGAGGAGGAGGAGGAGGAGGAGGAGGAGGGAGGAGGAGGAGGAGGAGGAGGAGGAGGAGGAGGAGGAGGAGGAGGAGGAACTAACATGCGACGGTGAAACCGCAGTAAATCTGAACTTTAATGGTTAGGGAAAAAAAGCATCAAATACCTTTTTCGAAGAACCAGAAGCAAGATGATGAGGAGAAGGAGGCAGAGGAGGAACCCGGCCACCGCGCCAACAACGGCTGAAAAAGGATAAAAACCTGATTTCTATTGCGTAGCGGGTATGCATACAACTACCACGCAAGAGTAACTACCAGCCTATAAGATTCATGTGGCACTTTGGTAAATCACCCTCCCCATAAGGTGTTAACAGATTTTACTCGCACTCATGCAGGACCTTGCCAAACTCCATCCTATTTTCCAACGCATTTCCTGGGCAGGACCCAGTCAAGACGGCCGCTGATAGACATGGATGCAGCGGTTCACCATTCTAACAGGCCTACCCACACGTTAACCGCACAAGCAGTCTCCATACCAGTAATTCATCACGATCTCTAAGCTCATACAAGTGAGGTTGTCATATTAATGAGGAGTGATTGTAGTCCGTAGTTGGACCCGACTATATCATCAGCTAGCAGCAAGCCACTCTTACTCTCTTGAATGAAGCATTGGCCTGTAAGAACGGATCAGGTGACTGACGTGGTCCGTGTCCTCACTCTTATGACTATCATTCATACTGATGGTTGCTTTCATTTCCACAGTGAGGAATTCAAATGCTTTTTGTCCAAAACTGATGTTTAGGTTTTACTTTGCTTTCGAAGGTGACCAATTACAATGGCAAAGATCAAATTGGAATAAGAAGTAGAACTAATAGTAGACGTAGTAGTAGTAGTTGTATTAGTCGTAGTATTTGTAGTAGTAATAGTAGTAGTAGTAGAAGTAGTAGTATTTCCTGTCGTAGTAGTAGTATTAATAGTAAGAGAGGTAGTAGTTTATGTAGTAGTAGTAGTATTAGTAGTAGCAGTAGTAGTATTTCTAGTCGTAGTAGTGGTAGTAGTAGTAGCAGCAGGATTAGTATGAGTATTAGTAGTATTGGAGGTAGTATAAGTAGTAGTATTTCTAGCCGTAGCAGTAGTAGTAATAGAGGTATTAGTATATTTAGTAGTAGTAGTAGAAGTAGTAGTAGTAGTAGTCGTAGTAGGAGTATTAGTAGTATTGGAGGTAGTAGTAGTATTTCTAGTCGAAGTAGTAGTAATTAAAGTAGTAGTAGTAGTAGTAGTAGAAGTAGTAGTAGTAGTATTAGTAGTAGTAGTAGTAGTAGTATTAGGAGTAGTAAAAAGCATAAATTGCAATAAAACCGTGGTTTTGGTCTGATAACCTCGACCAGCAGGGTTTGTGATATATTCCAGATGTGATTGTTCTGTCCTTAGATATTTACTTTTAGGCTAGGGGAGCTGCCAACTGGCGGAACATTGTGACTTTCTGGGCTGAACGTCAGTTAGTAATGGAAACCTGAACAATGTGAGACCCGTGTTAGTGGAGTCTGACGCTATGCCTCGCCTACTCGTGATCCCTTTCGGGGGGAGGGGGGCGAAGGTTATCTACTGTAAGACTGTTCGTCAAAAATGGAGGCAAATGTTCGAATTCCTGGTATATGTGCGAGCAGGCAAGGAGACCCCTCGGACTCGTACATGAGTCTACCGTCAAAAATGACGATAGCAAAAGCAGATGACGTGACGGTAAAGTAATCAAGCAACGACCAGTACTGCAGCTCTGCTGCGCAAAGTGCGTGTGTGTTGGTTGACTGATTTCTCCTCAAGCAACTCAATCATTCAATATCGCAACCGCCAAGATAACTGCTCAGGCCAGGAGCAACACCAGTGTAAAATTGACTGAATCCTGGGCAGCTGATGAGAACTCAGTCAATCGGTGCATCGATCTGGCGCTGGCACACAGGGCCCATGCTTTGGTGTTTGATTGCAAACCTTCCTTTATTAGATTGGTCTTCCGTTCAACATATGTTTCGTTACCTAAAAAACAGTCACATTCACTCTTTCTGCCTAATGGTGCGAGATCTGAGCGACTTTTAGATGTTGACGCATTTATATTTGGGGAACCGTCTGGTACCCGGCAATCGACATTTCGTCCAAGAACCTGAGTTCGTCAATTGCTTATTATATACTGATTTATTATATGCTGATTTACACGCAGACCTCACTGTCAGTCCAATGCGTGTTGTGTGGAGTGCCTGACTGGTGGTCTGACAGTCAGGTTGTAATGACTCCTTCTTAACTTGACGTCTGGCTATCTTACACATGTGAGATTTGAGCCGTTCAACCCCCTGTTGTGTGAAATCCTAGTGCTTGTGTTTGGGGGGCCAGGTCGTGTACGTAGTACACGTAGACGAGATTACAAGCAGCTGCGCCCACTTCCGCATCATATAAATGACCGATTGTGGTGGGGGAAGAGAGTGAGGTCCACGGCTCACCGAATTTTCCTCACTATAAACAATCTGATGCGCTTGAAACTATAACGGTGCGTTAAAAGCCGTGGCTTGGAAGGTTGCACACTCACGGGATAACTCGGACCGCGTGGTCAGCCCAATGTGTGTTTTTTGTGTGGAGTGGCTGCAATGGTTCCTTTTTAATGTGGACTTTATGGCACTCCCACTTCATGGGATCCGAGCCAGGTGTAGTGGTACACCCAGGGGCGGCTCCGGCCACGCCAGCCACATGTGCCCTCTCCCATCTCCGGTCTTCTTGACTCTGTCATGACACCGGGAGCAGGTGGAGGAGGAGGAGAGAGTGCGGTAGATGCAGCGCAAGTTTAATATCAGGTTAAATTAAATCACCGACCCTGCGGTGGAAATCGTCGGACTACGACGGTCAAACTGCCATGTACTGATTTAAACCCCGCTTTGTTTATTTGAACTTTAATAATGAGGTTGTCTGCGCAATATGTTAGTAGCGTTTTGATGGAAGTAAAATCAGGTGTACATTTCACTGACGATAGTTCATGGTGTCAGCAGTTGCAGTATTCAGGCAGTAAGCATCGTCTTTGATGTTATCATGTTATCTCACTTGCTTACTCATGTTTATGCAGGATGAAAGGAAGGCTTTTCACTGAAAATTTTCAAATGATACTTCACGAGGTCTTGACGTAAGAGCATTTATTTCAGGCGCAGGACCGTGAAAGTTCGGATACCTTACTCGAGGAGAATGGCATTAGCCAGCTAAGACCTATGGTTTGGAGTGCCTTGGTGTTCAGTACCAAGATTTATTCGGAGTTGGCCGACAAGTCGATTTCTACGCTGACAGTCAAGGCAGCCTCTAGTTTGGCTTCTATTATTGCTCTTGGTTAACGAGAGGCCTTCACAGCCTGGGGGAAGGTTTGGGTCTAGATTAGAATTCGCGCAAATGAAAGAGTCTCAGGAATTGAGCTGGGGTTGACGACAAGGCTGGGGTCACTAGCGCGACCCCAGGTTTCGCTACCGTTGCATAGAACTGTGCTCCCCACCACAGGGGCAGGCAATTCAGCGCTGTCTGCTCCCTGTGTGGGGTGATTTACTGTGTGTGTTAGATAACCCATCTTCAGGGGGGGGGGGGGGTGGATGGATTTAATATAGGTGGAGGAACTGGTCGGGGAGTCTGTTGGCCAAGATGACAGCGTTCCTCAACAGAATATCAAATTTGATATTCGTATTGGTATTGAGGTGGATCCAACTATGTCCTACATTGCCAGTGCGAGTCCTGAATGCCCGTTGGCAGTAAGAACGCACAGCGTTACTCTTAGTAATGCGTCCTCTCCTCATCCTCTCCCTGATCTTACGTATGCAGCCAAATGTAAAGACTATGGTTTCCATAATTAGGGCATGTTGCCGTGTCAACGGATCCTCTATGAGGAGTAAACAACTGCATTCTTCATGGGTATGCTCATTTTTTAAAATAAAGGAGACAAGAATGGCCATTTCTAACTCATTAGCCGTCATCAGCCAGTCATACACAACTCCAGGTTGTGCACTACCCCAGGATCGAACCCGAGACCCGTTGAGCAGAAGTCCAACGCTTTAACCATTGAGCCGCGGAAACTTTTGGCTTGTGGTGTAGATCGGGAATATTGAATTACATTCGTTGATGAACACTCATCGATAGGAAGACGAACTCAATCGTTCCGCGCTGCCTTAGAGCTCAAGCTCGAGCCCCGACAGCAGCCGCATAATGCCGAAAAAGACAAGGCAGCTTTTAATGGCCATTTCTAGCTCATTAGCCATCATCAGCCAGTCATACCCAACCCCAGATAGTGCACCGCCTGAGGCTCGAACCCGCCCCGACAGCAGCTGTACTGCAGCCAGCATCATAGGAAGAATAGCATTGCTGACCAGGACGAGAGAGACGAGAATAGCCATTTCTGGCTTATTAGCCATCATCAGCCAGCCACACCCAGTCTCTAAGGCTCGAACCTGTTAGTTCGAAGTTCAACGCACGGACAATATCATTTTACCCATAATATAGTAGCCACTGGATGACTACTGGCGGGAATCGAGATGGAACCCAACTGGACCAGTGTGTCCCGTACCGCAATCGGTGAGCGCCCCATCGCAACCGACAGGACTATGAGCCCGTCGCATGCTCGAGCCTCAGGGTTTGTCCAACCTGGAATTGGGTATGACTGGCGGATGACGGCTAATAAACCAGAAAAGGCAATGTGATTCTGCCAAGACAAGACAACCTGACGAGGGTAACCATCATTCGTTCGATATTCAACATCCCTATCAGAAAGACATGGCCCCAAGTAAACTAGAGTGCGGACGAGATGACAAACTGAAGACAGTACCAGGAAGGTCCCCATGGGTGACCATAGCCTTCGGAAGGAAATTGTCCAATATCTCACCAAAAGATCCATTCGGTATGAGGGAATCGCTTGTGGGGCTTTCAGTGAGGTACTCCTGATGGTCAGTGGGTGGAGCCGGGGGTCCCTCAGTTGTACAGCACGAGGCCAGGGACACCTCCGTTGACGTCGGAGGTGGCTGAATTGGTTTAGGTGTCCTGTAGGCCTCTGAGATTTCTTCAACTTAAAAGCGGAAGATTTAAAAAATGGCCTCTTCTTAAACAAACGCAAGTAAGTTAACACATAAGACATTAATTTTATCCGGACAGAGAGCAAACACCAGTCAATCAAAGACATAGTAGCACTTACTAGTCCGACAAGCCACGGGAATGGGGGAACTCCAGCGCCTCAAATGGGAGTCGCATTGAAGAGTCAGCTCGCTAGGAAGTTGTGCCGGTGGTGTGGTCGTGTTTAAAATAGCCGGCATTAGGTGCAACTGCAGAGGACAAGAGATGGTTGCCATGGCGACTGTATCACCGATTTCACGGTCGACTTTGAAGGAGTACGCCACGTGAGGGCTTCCCATGATGTCAGGTAATGCCGGACAGTAGATTACTAAAGGGATAAAGTTTTTTGAAACCTCAACTATCAGGAGAGTCAATAAAGAATTTTTATGCCTGATTGAGTGGCCATCCAGTCACGAAATGTTCCCTAACCGTACGGGGGTAAGCATTTGCAGTTTCTTTTGTCATCACCTAGTGGCTGGAATTTACAGTTGGAATCTGAATAAAATTGTTTTTAGTTTATGCAAAGCAGCATAGAAATAACGTTAATCTAAATACCTTGGTGGCATGAGGAAGCACGGATGATTACTCCTTGTCTACAAATTTCAGTTGAGGTCTCTCTAGCAGGCAACCGAATAACGACGGGTTGTCAGAAAAGAGTGTCGAGAAAGACAACAAAGACTAAGGGAGGCGATACCTGGCTTACTGTCCATCTTCAGCCAAACCCCAGGTCAACTAGACAAGGCGGTAGGAGTATGACTCAACAGTGAAGCAGCAGACCCGATAAAAAACGCATTTCGCAAGCATCGTATCAAAACCGTGGTCGAGGGTCTTGCGCAATGTCGAGAGCACATCAATCAAAATCTAAGTAAGTAGCAGACGGTTCTGGTTTTTGAAAACTGCCGTCCAGCAATTTTGGCAAAAAGGGATGGGATACAACGCATGAAGTCGATGCAATGCATAACGTTTACCAGAGTACGCTCTGTGTGGGTAGTGTTCATAAAAAGGATGTTTCGTCCTATGCTAACCGGCAAAGCTGCAGAATGGCCACCTCCACCACGCCGAGCTTGTGGTTTGACTGACAAGTGTGTAAAATCCTAGTGTGATGGACCAGGCCGTATGGGAAGCAAGCGCAGACGATGTCTGCAGCCAAGTCAGACAACTTAACAGCTCGACCTGGTGTCTGGGTTAGGGGAGGGAGTGAATCAGGTCGACTGTCATAGCACATATTCCCCACTTTAAATAATAGGACGCACTCGAATCTATCAAGGTGCGCTAAAGACCGCTGCTTTGAATTCCGAAAAATGACAATATACCTCGTTCCTTCTCGCAGGACGCAGAGTTCGACTGCAATGTCTCCTTCCTAGTGTAGTTTTATTGTACTTCCACTCAGTTGTGATCTGAGTCACCGCCCTCCCTCATTTCGAGTTCCAGGAAGCAGTCACGAAGAAGGCAACACGATGCGTTTAATAAAAACTTTCCCGGTCTGACGTTTCGGATTCTCTCTCAAATCAACAATCAAAAAGTTTGATTTTGTCTCTGATTGTGGATTTGAGGGGTAACCCGAAACGCCAAGCTAATAAGGCTCTTGTTCCGGTGATCTTGTCTCCTTAGCACATCCGGGTCCATTGTTCGTAGACCAGTGGTGTGTAGTAAGGTCTACCATCTAATCGCGTATTTCCTCACGCATAGTTGACGCGCTCGAATCTATCAAGGTGAGCTTAAAGCTGTGGCTTGCATGGCGGCCAACTGACGAGATAACCCTGCCCCCCCCCCCTCCCCTCGCAGGACGGACTGCATTTGCTCCGTCCTACAGTGGCCGCTTTGGCACTCCCACTCATTTGGCGTCCCAGCCGACCCGACCTCCTCCACTTCCTGTTATGTGGTAGCCTGGTCCTTTGAGCGAAGATCAGGGGTGTGGCTGCAGACCTAGGTGCGGTTCCATGCCGCGTCATCCCCGTGCTCGCAACCCCATCCTCGGTCTTCTTGACTCATGTCGGGCCCAGGTGTGAGAAGAGGGGAGAGTGCGGTAGATGCAGCGCAAGTCTGCTGGCAATATAAAACATATTTACGTTCATGTAACCGTTCCTGCTCTCAGCGTGCTGTGCAGCACGCGGTGGACCTCATCGGAATCAACAATCGATGATTCAGTGCCGCTTAAGGGAATTTTGTACGGGTACTCTGATTGGCCAGAGATCAAGTCCGTCTCTTTGAGTACATTGACTGAGATTTAAATGCTTTTCCTTAAAGTATCAGGTAGGCCGTGAAGCGTTCCGGAAGACCATACTCGATGACAATATCTTCTTCCGATTGCCCAAGCAATCAAAGATCGCCTAATTCAGCCATCCCGGCATTCGTATAGTAAATGCCTATAGTTTTATGTTGTTTCAGGTCAGTAATTTTTCGGTAACGTGGTTGGACAATGCGGTGTCAGCACTGGCATCTCGCTATATTCCAAATCCTCATATTGGATCATGCTCTGTGAATCCGAGTAGCATCAAGACAGTTCTTTCATACCAGGATTTCCTGAAAGCAGATTGCCGTACTTGGAGTTACAACGGCGCATGCAACCAAATTCTGATGTATCCGGATTTCACGATCTCAAAAGTATGTGGGAAAATGTGAGGCAGAGAAAATTGCTGTTGTTTTTGTTGTCACTGTTTCCATGCAAAGGAAAAAAAACAAGTGTGGTCGAGAATGTGGTTGGATGACCTATTCTGGGAGTGGGAAAAAAGAAAGAGGTTGCAGGCTTAGCGTATTTTCCTCACTATAACTAATCTGATACGCTTGAAGCTAGCACAGTGCCGTGGCTAGGAAGTTTGAAAACTGCTCAGTGCTTAGTCAGTGTGTCTGTGTTTTCCCCTAAGTGCCCCTTAAACGGGCCACGTGGTAGATGCGTTGGACCAACACGGGGACCACAGCAGGGCACGGCAGGCGTATTTCGGCTTGCGCTCGCATAACAAATGCCGAATATGGGGGGTGTGGTGGCAAGCCTAGGGGCGGCTAGGGCCTAGGGGCTTCGGTCGTGTGTGTGTGTGGTGTGTGATCCCTAATGAAATTTACTAGCATGGCGGTAGCCAACTGATGAATTGACTCACAGAGCTCTTCCAGGAGATGTGGCACCAAGGACAAGTCCCTCAGCATTTTAACAACGCAACCACCTCTACAAGAAGAAGGGGATCCGCCAATTCTACGAAAAACACCAAGGAATATCGCTGCTGAACATCGCCGGAAATACCTTCGCCCGCATCCTCTTTAATCGCCTGAACGCTCACCTGGAGCAAGGACTGCTCCCGGAAAGCCAATGTGGCTTCCGAAGACACCGATGAACAATCTACCTGATCTTCACCGCTCGCCAGCCGCAAGAAAAGTGCCAGGAGATGCGGACTCACCTATACACTACCTTCGTGGATCTAACAAATCGCTACGGGCTGTGGAAAATCATGCAGAAATTCGGCTGTCTTGAGCGGTTCACGCATATGGTGCGTCAGCTTCACGACAGGATGATGGCGCGCGTTACTGACAACGGGACGGTATCCGAAGCATTTGCAGTGACCAACGGAGTGAAGCAGGGCTGCGTCCTTGCGCCTACCCTCTTTAATCTCATGCTCTCTGCCATGCAACGGACGCCTACCGTGATAAGCAGCCTAGGATCCGCATCGCCGACCGTATGGACCGCCGACTCCTAAACCAACGGTGGATGCACTTTCACTCACGTGTATCCACAGCCACCATCCACTAACTTCTCTTCGCTGATGACTGTGCACTCAATGCAACGACAGAAGAGGAAATGCAAAGGAGCATGGACCTCTTCGCTGCCGCCTGTGACAACTTCGGACTTCGCCTCAACACTGGGAAAACGGTTTTCATGCATCAGACGCCACCCAATACCATCTACACCGCAGCTCACATCAATTTCAATGGTGCCCAACTGAAATCTATTGATACCTTCACGTATCTAGGTAGCAATCTCTCCCGCAGCACCAAGGTCCATGATGAGATCGCCCAGCGGATCACCACAGCCAGCTCAGCCTTTGAACGCCTGAAAAACGTGGTCTGAAATCGACACTGTCTCCACCTCAACACCAAACTCATGATGTACAAAGCTGTCATATTGCCGACGCTGCTGTATGGAGCGGAGACATAGACGATCTACCGAAAGCAGGCGCGGAAGCTCAACCACTTCCATTTCAGCTGCCTCCGTAAAATACTAAAGCTGAGATGGCAAGACAGGATCCAGGGCACGGAAGTGTTGGAACGAACAGGCCGTCTCAGCATCTACGCTCAGCTGAAACAACTGCAACTGCACTGGAGCGGCCACCTTGTGAGGATAGATGATGAACAAATACCCAAACGACTCTTCTATGGAGATGTCGCCACGGGTTTTCATCGACAAGGAGGTAAAGTACGACGCGACAAGGACACTCTGAAGACCTCGCCCGGAACCAACCGGCCTGGAGGAAGACAGTGAAGACATGGGCAGCAATCTACGAATCCAAGCGGATCGCCGGCACAAAGGCCAAAAGAGCGGCACGAAAGTCATCAGCGCCCCGTACCGACACCGCCAATGCCCAGGCCCTTCCAACATGCCCACGCTGTCAACGCACCTTCCGCGCGCGAATCGGCCTAGTCGGACATCTCCGGACTCAATGCACTAACAATACGACAATTCCAACTTCTACGTCCAATTCTGCCAACCCTCCTTCGGACCCCCTCACTCCTGGTATCAATCCCATTGCTCCCACCATCATAGAGACTACATTCCATTAATCATTCCCTGTTACCCCCACCAGCGCAACCACCCCTGCCGCTGCCGCCACCATCACCAGCGATGAGGACTCTCTCCTAAACTGTCCTCATTGTGACCGCACATTCACCTCACGCATCGGCCTGGTCGGTCACTTTCGAATCAATCGTACAGAGACTGGTGAACCAGTGTCTGGTGCACCAACACACAGCGGAGATCACCGCCTCCATTGCCCTTACTGTCCTCGGGAATTCACTCATCGCATGAGCCTATTCGATCGCATGCGCAGCCATGACAGCGGAATTCACCGCAATGCCGACAACACCTATACCCAATGCACATCCTCCGCTCTCCCACTCTCACCGTCACTGCCACCCCCACTACCACGAATGATATCCCCCGAGCCTCTCCCGATTTCTCCTGCCAACAATACACCCACAACTTCAACTCACGCATAAGCCTGGTCGGTCATCTGCCAATCCATCGCACGGAGGGCGGTGAACCAATGCTCCGACATACAGTCGCCGCACCCGCCTCCACTGCCCTCACTGCTCCCGCACCCCCCGAGTCAGGCTGCAATGGCTCTCTCTTAATGTGGCCTTTATGGCACTCCCACTCCTTGGAATCCAGCCAGATGTGGCGGTAAGCATAGCGGTTGCTCCGGCCACGCCAGCCACCTGCGCCCTCTCCCACCTCCGGCCTTCTTGACGCTCTCATGACATCGGGCTCAGATGGGCGAGGAGGAGAGAGTGCGGCAACTGCAGCGCAAGGCTACTTTCACTTAAAACTAATCCGTGCGCATGTCACAGTGCCTGCACCACCCTTCTGTTGAGCAGACGGTGAACATCGTCGGAATACGAAGGTCAAACTGTCGTGTAGAGTGGCCGACTGGTGGGATGGGGGAGAGTGTTGTAGATGAACTCGCAAGTCTTCTCTCACTATAATCTAATTCACTTGCAAATCACCGTCCCTGCACCACCTAGATGTGGGAAACAAAGTTAAGCTAGTCGAAACTGACGATCGAACCTTCGGAGGAGGTGAAAGCTGATCAGGTCCAGGTGTGCGCAATTTCAGCTTTTTGAGCAGATACGCCGAGATTCCATCGATTGGATTTCATACCACTACCACAAGCACGCGGGTTAGCTATAACTGATAGTCTTTGTATAGAGGTGTGTAGTCGGAAGTTGCATTGACCTGGAAGTAGAGCACTTTGCTCACTGAGAATCGTAGAACTGGTCTGAAACCCATAGAAATTCGTTTATAGGTGAAGATCAGAGTGACTCTGATCATCATGCTGTCGTGAAATGGTCTGACCAGTAACATAAGTCTCTCGGGACATTTAAAGTCCATCCTGCTTTTCCAGAATCAGCTTCAGTCCACGAGGACAAAGTTCCTGATGGAATCTACGACGGCGGAGTTTACTTTCCTGACATTGTCCTGCAAGTTTTGTACATCGAAACACTTGCTGCCTTTTAATTTTCTCCGATATATGCTTGCAACTTTGGAGTTTATCAGCGTAAAATAAGGTTTATAGGCGCAGACCGTAATATTAAGTAAACTGACAACAGGCAGCCAGCAGTATATATTGGGGTTATACAATACACCATAATGGTGGCAGCACAGTAAAATGCTGCCGATACTCAACTGTAGTCAACCGGAGAACTAGTTACTCCAGACGGCCGACCAAGGAGAATGCGAGCGATAAGCCACAGAAATTTTTGCAGGTTTATGTTTAACCCGATTTTTCTCTGAAGTAGAGCAATTCTTGAGATCCTTGGCTAGTTTTCCTACTCCCTACATCTGCTGGGCATCACTGTAGTGGAAGACGTTTGTAAGCATCGAGTCTGCCCCGAGGCTTTGCGGCTGGACACTTGCAGCACTGTCCTGGTTTGTCCTGACGGCATTGCCGCTAACGTTCCCGTATCTTCGACAGTTCTAACGGCAAGATGGTTCCGTCTACTGATCCTGCATTTCCCACCGTCTCTGATCCACAGTTAACCTTTGTAGCAACAGAATACAGCCTTGTTTGTGTGGGGGAAAATTTGAAGATGGTTCTTACCGAACAGGAGTGCTGGAATTCTTCTTCAATGTCGTTGAACCAGTTCTTTTCTCGTTTGCATGTGGGCCGGGGAAATTACGTGGCAGTGGCATAAACAGAATTCTTCGGTCTCGTCCATTTGCTCTCAGCATCTTTAGACGCGGCACCTGCAATTTGCATAGTTAAATGTTTCCTTGAGAGATTTTGCGTATTTTCGGATTTTACCTACGACTCTTCGCTTTCCTTCCGTAGTTTTGTCTTCAAGGCGGCAAAACGTTTATCATTTCCGTCTACTGGAGAAAACTAATAACGAGATGAGCCTTGCAACCCGGCCAATGACTGCATTGACAGCCGTGACAATCGTCATGCCTAACCTTAGCAGCGTCTTCTATCTAGGCCAGGCAGGACCCAGCTGCAATGGTGACGGTCGATATTACCGATTCCCGACCTGATTTCGGCCCCTCGGACAAGCAGCGTTCTGGCCTGCTATCTATTCATCCAAATAACAAACTGACGAAACACAATCGAAAGTGCGATTTCTCTGTAGATTGTGAGCAAACAGAGAGGAAAGATGCTTTCGTCGTCGCAAACCTAGCCCTACTTTCCGCAGCTGACGGTGACTGCTGGAAAACGGTTAGTCTCGAAGTCGCGAACCCTGGAACACAGAGACACTTCAGCTGGAAAGCAGTGCACGCTATGGATCCAAACAGCATATTAACGGCTTCTCTTTAGGATTTCCTTTTACATTTACGTAAGACTTAAAAATCAACGAAACTACTTATGTCTACTTCAAACAAAAGTGTGTTTTATGCGGTTCCTATTTTATTTTCCTCGCCTACAATAGGCAACAATACCTACTACTTTCATGGAAATATAAGTAGATAAACTCATAAAAACTCACGTATGTACTCGAGAAGGATGCCCTTGTCCCAACCGTGGTGAACACCACCCCGACCAGGAAACGAATGGTTTAACTGCAAATTTGTAAGCACGTCCATCGAGTGGAAGTTGTAAAAGGGGCCAATGCTCACTGTTGGTGAGTCCACGGGAAAAGAGGTTGAGGAAAACCTGCCCGGATCCTCCTCTACCCCTAGGCGTGGCGCATCACCGCCCAATGGACAGAGCTCCAGACGAAAAACCCTCCCGCGACCGCGGTCGGGACTGTCAGTGTTCAAATCTATCCGCAGGAGGTCGCTGTGGCAGGGTTCCGCATCAGGACAATGGAACGTTCTGCTGGCAAGGCCCCGAAAGCTTGAGACTTGATGTGAAAATGGAATTGTACGGATAAGTACTTTTATCTACGATATAAACAGTATCGATAGTATATGAATTATAAAAAAAGCATCAATATTATCATTTGTAGTAGTAGAAGTAGAATTATTAGTAGTAATAGTAGTAGTAGTCGTAGTAGTGGTAGTATTAGTAGTAGTAGTAGTAGTAGTAGTAGTAGTAGTAGTGGTAGTAGTAGTAGAAGTAGTAGTATTAGTAGTAGTAGTAGTAGCAGTAGTTGTAGCAGTAGTAGCAGTAGTAGTAATTGTATAAGTAGTAGGAATAGTAGTATAGTAATGGTAGTAGTAGTAGTATTAGTAGTAGTAGTATTAGAAGCAGTAATAGTAGCAGTAGTTATAGTAGAAGTAGCGGTAGTAGTAATTGTAGAAGTAGTAGGAATAGTAGTATAGTAATGGTAGTAGTAGTAGTAGTAGTAGTAGTAGTAGAAGTAGTAGTAGTAGAAGTAGTAGGATTTGTAGTTGTAGTATTAGTAGCAGTAGTTGTAGTAGTAGTATTGGCGGTAGTAGTTATTGTAGAAGTAGTAGGAATAGTAATGTAGTAATGGTAGTAGTAGTATTAGTAGTAGTAGTAGTAATAGTAGTAGAATTAGTAGTAGTAGAAGTAGTAGTAGTAGTAGTAGAAGTAGTAGTAGCAGTAGTATTTGTAGAAGTAGAAGTAAAAGTAGTATGCTAGTAGTAATATTAGTGGTCGTAGAGTAGTAGTAGTAGTAGAAGTAGTAGTAGTAGTAGTAGTAGTAGTAGTAGTAGTAGTAGGAGTAGTAGTAGTAGTAGTAGTAGTAGTAGTAGTATAGTAGTGGTAGTAGCAGTAGTAGTATTCGTAGAAGTAGTAGTATTAGTAGTAGTAGAAGTAGTAGTAGTAGTTATAGCAGTAGTAGTAGCAGTATTAGTAGTGTAAGCAGTAGTAGTATTTGTAGAAGTAGTAGTAATAGAGTTATAGTGGTAGTAGTATTACTGGTAGTAGAAGTAGTAGTAGTAGTAGTAGTAGTGGTAGAGTAGAAGAAGAAGTAGTAGTAGTAGTAGTAGTAGTAGTAGTTTTAGTAGTAGTAGTAGTTGTAGTAGTAGTAGAAGTAGTATCAGTAGTAATAGTAGTGGTAGTAGTAGTAGTAGTAGTAGTAGTAGTACTACTACTACTACTACTTCTAGATTGATTGCTTAGGAAATCCTGCTTGGGTAGTCAGTTTGCTGTATAAGAATTGGTGAATTCCATACGTTGCAGTAGGCTGGGCGGCTAACTTGATCCAAGTGTGATTAAACTTATTGCTGCCGGTGGGGTCTCGTAGCTCAGTTGGCTAGGGCGTTGGCTGTACTAAAGCCTTCCCCTTGCTGGCGTGGGTTCGAAGTCAACCGAGGCCGCCGAGTTTTTCACAAGTGGGTCAAACAAATTCTGATACAGTGAGCTGACCGCTCAGGCAGGATTTCCTAAGCAATCAATCTAGAATCTACCAGATGAATACCAAGAACCCTTAAAAGTACGTATAAACATATTTAAAAAGGAAATTCTCCGGAACGGTTTGGGATAATAAATAAAATTTAAAAAATGTTTCATGGTGAAAATCACAATTGCCGTCATTACGTTGTATAATTTGGCACATTTAATGTATCTCGATAGGGTAAAAAGGGCACGTGGCTTGCGAGTTTAAAGGACCCACAGTTAGCCAAGAAGCTCATATACGATGGCCTTTAGGCCTAATACAAACCACCGATAGCAGAACTATAAGAGCGAATCTTTTGGTTATTAGCAGTCCAGTCGCGCGGCATCTGAGATGGCATCATTTGTCCACCGCGACTAATCCCGGCAACCCATAAGAGGTAGGCATGCCGTAAAAATTCTGACCCCCTCCCCCCAAGCTTCGAAGTGGGGGGGGGGGGAGTTTGTGGTATACGCAGACTGCAGTAAGGCTACCGTTCAGAAACTGTAAAAAACTGCATCTGCACGTGGGAGGTAACCTATACGTGAGCTAAAGTTTCTGTCAGTACAAAATTATCCCAATTAACCTGTCCAAAGTAAAGTATTCGTACATGAGTCCACCATCACCAAAGGCGAGACCAGCTCAGCAGCGAACGACCCCGGAGAGCTCGAGTAAATAGTCGTAAAGTTCACTCGTGTTCACCCGGTCGTCCTGGGGTGGGGATGCTGTGGTTGGATCCATTTTCCCACCCCCCTTAACAGGCTACCCCAAACGAACAGTGCCCAATAAGCGCAACGGGCTTTGGTTAAACTTATTGAAGACCATTGCTGCTGACTAGTAAGCTGCGGTACACTAATGGCAAAATCGTGGTCAGCTGCGTAGCTGCTGTCAGGAGGGCCATACCTGTAACCTTTGCTGCTCCTAACGTTATACATGGCAGCGCAAAATGACAACTTGACCTCCCGAGTGCCCCAGACGTCGGCCGAGTTTGGAGGTAGAGCCAGGTCGAGGATAGTGTAGAGTGACTGCTACCTTTATTTTGGTTCCTACTTCAGCATACCTCTCCAAATGGTATTACGAGAGTTTTATATTGAAGTGATGCACAATGAAGAAGCGGCTGCATCAGGATATCTCCTCCGTGGCATGGCCTCTGAGAAGAGGAAGGATCTTGTCACATGTGCAATGAGCCGGTCCGTGGACAGAATGCGCTGGTACGCAGATGTGCCAAATAAAGGTTTGCCAGTCTTCTCGATCAGTAAGAAAACGGAACAGACTGTTCAATTTTTGGTGATGTGAACGGACTGAGCACAATCACAAGTCCTTTAGTCACCAAAAAATTCAGTTACAGGTGCGCGCACCCAGACTGGACCTGGTTAGACACCAAGATTGCAATTTTGAAGAAAAATCGCGGAGTTCCACAGCATTTTACTGCAGGAGCACTTGGCCGAGCACTGCTGGCGTGTTTCCGAAGGAGATGAAGTCCACTTTGTAACAATCCCCCGCGATATTAAAAAATTATTTGAAACCTACTTGTTGTTAGTTAATTCGCATTTAATTTGCACGATATAGACGACATATTTTAAATTTGCTTCGGGTTTTGACCACCGATGGACGCGTTACGTGATTTGACGTCATGGCATCGTCATCTATTGCCTTCCGAAAAACTCACTTCGTAATGGCGCGGCTTACATCGCCCCCCCCACACCCTTAGTACCAGCACTGACTCAACATGATCGAGATGTGGTAATTCGACACGGAATTTTAACTAACAGTTCGATTGCCTTTACCGAGGATGTCAATCATGTGTCCCGTGTAGCCAGCTGAGAGCAGGGACAGTGACTCACGCGTGAATTAGCTTTTAGTGAGCATCACACACACACACTCTCTGTCTCTCCCTCGCTCTATCCCTCTCACCCACCGCGCACAAAGGGCACAGATTTCACACGAAAAGAAGACACGGGCGACACTGGGATGGCCTGGAACCCACTGAGTAGGAGCGCTATAGAGGCCACTTTAAGAAGGCATCCTTGCAGCCTGAGAACAGGAGCGAGGTAGTCCGTCAGTTGACAACCTTCCAAAACCACAACTTTCAGCTCACCGTGTGGGATTCAAGCATGTGAGATTTTTGAAAGAGAGGACTATGTACTGAGCGCTGCTGACTTCTCTCTCTCTCTCTGTCTCTCACACACACACTTCCACCCCCGTGGCCAGTTTATCATCTCTGAGCCGCTGAGAGGTGACGCTCGTCTGCGTGTGCCATATGGACGACCTGGTCAACTGCACAGCACGCTAGGATTTCACACAAAGGGGGTACCTGACCTTGACTGCTGTTATATGTACGTATGACACATGCAGACGGAGCCTTTTTGCTCAGATATACCCCAACTGTCCAGCGTTACCCAAGCAGAGCGGACATTGCAGGATAGCGATAAGATAAAAGAGGAAGAAGTCATCGATCAACAGAACGCCAGGCTGAGTAACAGAAAGCGGAAATACGCGTTTACTAGAGGTGATTAAGTGTTACGAGACCACGAAATATCAGGCGGTAGTAATCCACGAGATAGCTGACGCGCCTGAAAATCCTCCACATTACGGGGTTTCCACAGGCAGCGAATTAGAGTACATTTCCAAGCATTGGCTGCCTATCATACTGTAACCCGATTCGCAAAGTTCCGAGTTTTAAGCATTCCATCGCATGAGCGGTTGTTTATGACGCACGATCATCAAATCAACCGTTTTCATAACGAGATAACCCACCACCGATCCCAGCACAAGCAAAATTCTCGGCCATGACAGGCCTCCGAGCTGCTGTAAACAAACGCAGGCAGTACTCAATGGGGGAATGCGAAGTAAGTGGGGAGTTGCAGCCAGCATGACTGTCATTCGTAAAGGCTGCGGGTCCAGGTAACGAGTTCCAAGCATCAAAAGTGCAATTTGCTCAAGATCTGGGTGGAAGCTCAATAGCCGGACACACTGAGAACCTTGGCTCCGGATTACATTTCCCCGATTTCATTTTCACGCGCTTAACGTCCGTACTTCAGTCACCTGCTTGAAAGAACGCTCATATAGACTGATTTACTGATTTAATATCTGAGGAAATTAAAAATCAACAATTTCTATACTGAAGTATCTACAAGAAAGCACGTGGGAAACGCTGGGGGACCCACTGATGAACCGAAACCCCTGTGCAACTGTGTAATGCAGTGGCAGAAAAGCAGTGAAACAGGTGTCCGGACACTTAGCTACCACCTATACTGTGAATACAATGCATCCTGTTGGCAGTTTACTGAATAGTAATATCAACTTTCATTCTACGCCTATAAACCCTATTGCCGGCTGATATACTCCAAATTAGCGATCATATTTCTGAGGAATATGGTTTCACGGGTAACCCCTACATATACTGCTAGCTGCATTTTGCCAGTTTTATGACTATTACGCGGTTATCCCACTGTGGCTGATGAAGGTGGGCATATATATTATCTCCAACTTTCCGTCTACACCCATTAACCTTCCAATAGGCCTATTTACTCTAAGATGGAAATAAATTTCGGAGAAAATTATAAAGTAACAATTTCAAAACTTGAGTCTCTACAAGAAATAACGTGAGAAACGCTGGAGGATCCACTGATGAGTTAAACTCTTCGCAGTTTTATCATGTAACAGTAGAATATCGGCGAAACACGTGCTGTCAAAGTGCTCAATCATGAAACCCCTACTACCTTGGGTTTCAGCTTCAAAATATGATCTACGGACACTGTTGTATTCTTTTATCAACCGCTGGTCTCTAATTGTTTTCCGTTCTGGTTCAGGCATTACGGATCGCACTGGAATCACAAACACCAAGAACTAATTGGTTCGGTATTTAAGTGAATTCCTGCTCAAAAAATCTTCTCCTTTTAGTAACCCTGGTGGGTGTTGTGAAGAAGACTGATTAGAATAAAAAACTGAAAATGTCGAAGCTTGGATGTCTACGAGAAAACTCGAGAGGAACGCTGACGAGCCGACCAGCTCGTAGCTGAGTCATGCAGCGGCAGAATATCGGTGAAAAACGTGTCTGGGTGTGTAGTTAGGACCTTTGCTGTCAGTGTGGTTACGTGTCTATCTTACTGGCGGCCTGTGGGCATCTTATGAATATTACGCCGTTATCCGGTTGTGGCTGATGGATTTTGAACGGGGTCTAGGAGACTTCATTTGTCATTTTTACTCCGAGTTATCGCATTAAGTTCTGGTGAGATTAAAAAATTTAAAGTAGACCTAGACTTTTAAGTAGTCTCATAGAAAGTTAGATTTTTGACGTCTGGCAATTGAGAAGGGTATTTTAAGAAACTCTTTCGTGCAATCAAGTCCGCTGCAAAGTCTCATCACCAGAATTATGTGGGGTACACAGTCCTGCTGTAACCAAAACTCCTTCTACCGGATGCTTAGTCCGGCTGACATGGTTAATTAGAATGAATGAAAGCGGAAAAAATGGACACCAATCTTTTTGTGTACCATACACGTGTATCAAAAGCAAAACCGGCAATCATTCCTTGGTCGTGTCCATTGTGGATTGAAAAAATTGCTTTCGCAACTCTGTTTTGCTGTAGGCCGTACACTTTATTCAGCTCCGGTCTGAGAAAACCGTATCACTCGTCTCCTCTCAGAGCCTCTACCCCCCTCTCCCGCTTACCAGTCAAGTGCATGCGAGGACTGCACGTGTGTGATCGCACTTACCACCAAACCATGCACTTGTGCCATGTTTTCATAACTTTTAGCACTGACTCAGACGGCAAAAGTGAGCCCTGAAGACGACCAAACCAAACCACGAGCCAAAAGGAGGCTCGAGTCATTACTGCGTGACCTGGTGGCGCGCCGTTTCAAGTGGGAGGAAATGGATCGCGACACAGTGGCCTTGAGATCTCGAAGCAGTGCTCCGTTTAAAGAGACTAGTCGATGAAGGCGAGCAGCTCTTGCCTGTACCAACCAACAGCAGTATAGTAGTAGTAGTAGTAGTATTAGTAGTAGTAGTATAAATACCATTTTTAGTATTAATAGTAGTATTAGTAGTATCTATAGTAGTAGTAGTAGTATAAATAGTACTAGTAGTATTAATATTAGTATTAGTAGTATCTATAGTAGTAGTAGTAGTAGTAGAAATAGTAGTAGTAGTAGTAGTATTAGTAGTAGTATTATTAGTAGTATAAATAGCATTTGTAGTATTAATAGTAGTATTAGTAGTATCTATAGTAGTAGTATTAGTATAAGTATTAGTAGTAGAAGTAGTAGTAGTATTAGTAGTAGTAGTAGTAGTATAAATAGTATTAGTAGTACCTATGGTAGTAGTAGAAATAGCACTAGTAGTATTAATATAAGCATTAGTAGTATCTATAGTAGTAGTAGTAGAAGTAGTAGTAGTATAATAGTAGTATAAATAGTAGTAGTAGTAGTAGTACTAGTAGTAGTAGTAGTTTTAGTAGTAGTAGTAGTAGTAGTTGTAGTAGTAGTAGTAGTAGTAGTAGTAGTAGTAGTAGTAGTAGTAGTAGTAGTAGTAGTAGTAGTAGTAGTAGTAATGGTAGTAGTAGCCCTGATGAGGATAATGGCGGTGCTGCTGGTGATTATGATTACGATGATTATTATTGCTTTTTTGTTTTCATTAGGAGTGAAGCAGCTGCGTCGGACGTAAATGACAGGGAGAGATAAATACGAGTTGGACATGATGGAAGCATCACGTGCAAAAAAGTGCATATCTAACTTTTTCGAAATTTGCGTTTGTTGAGGAATGAGTAACGTGGAAAGGAGGACCAGCGTGTTTATATGGCACGCGTAAACGTAAGCCCTCGATATGTGTCGGCATCTGCGCCCAATCCCCTCTGAGATTTTGCAGCTTTATAGCGGTATGATTGGGGACGGGAGAACGAGACCAAGTAAGTTCGAACCCCAAAGAAAAACAACCAAGAAGGTTAAAGTCAACGTTACGAGGTAGTGGGGGTCGGGGACTGTAAGGCTGACAACCGACGGGCTAAAGCAGTCTGCCTTCGAAAAGCGGGTCAGTTTTTAGTTGTTCCCTGTCTAAAGTGACCTTCGGGGCGCTCACCCTTTGGGGGAGATTCGAGGTGTGCTCCGGTTTTGGCTTCTGTTCTGTGTTGTGGACTAGTACTTGAGCCGTTTAGTTCCTCAGTGATCTTGAACCAATTCAAACACAAGTCACTCATATAGCCTCCGGGGAACAGTTGTGAGCCCTATCGCATATAAAGATCGAGATATCATTGTGCGGGGCACACAGAGGACGTCATCGGAAACGACGATAAAACTATGGGTAATGGTCGTGGTGGCTGCGGTGGTGGTGGTGGTGGTGGAGGAGGAGGAGGAGGAGGAGGAGGAGGAGGAGGAGGAGGAGGAGGGAGGAGGAGGAGGAGGAGGAGGATGGAGGAGGAGGAGGAGGAGGAGTTCTCAAAATAGACGAGGCAATGCAGAGCCAAACTGACCAGTCATTCCCTGCGTTCTATCTGACAGCTAATTAAGATGTTTCGACAGAGGAGAGTTTGACTTTTGCGTAAATTTTTGACAAAATACCAGTGTGAAAATTCTAATTGCGGTCATCTTGGCAATTTTCAATACAGACGATCAGTTAGTGTTTTGGTAGTGGCTTTTTCACAAACCTGCAGTCAACCGTACAACCACCCCCCGCTGATGAGCGACCGTTAATGAAATGCCTAAAACGACGGGTGATAAATCAAGATAGCAACATTCGCGACTGGGTTTCTTCTGAACTGCGTTCAGTCTTTCGCATTTTTTTCCCCACGAGAGCCCGAGAACCGGGTAGGAACGGCAAAAAAACTCCGGGAAAGCTCACAGTCACCACGACTTGCAGAAGTGATTTATTTTGACAATGCATCTGATCAGAGGGTGATAGGACACGACAACACAAACGCTTCCAAATAAAGCGGGTAGCCTTGCTGTCTTGTCCTAACCCTAGCCTATCACAAACCCTAACCCTAATCTCCCTGGAAATGAACGCACAGCCACGGCGGGCTTTCGAATTTCAGTCGCAATTTTTGCTCCAATCACATTTAAATTGTATTATATGTACATGGTTTGGCCTATTTTTCTCATTAGATACTGCTATTTGCTATACCTTGTTTACGTTTCCTACACCAAGAAGATCATTTGGAAACGACGCCGGCACCGTTTTGAAGAAAATATGGCGCAATTTTGCGACGCATTCACATACGACCGTTCATGATGCTGACAGTTACAGCTGTTGGTTACTACGTATCTTCTGTTTTCTTTCATTGAAATCTGTTTTTGCATATCAATTTTAATCAGCAGTGAATGGAGGCCTTTTTGCTGAAAATTTTGAATGATGCTTTCAAAATAAAGCGAATCTCTATCTCTCTGTCTCCCATTACGGGGGGAGTTCGCTTACCTCGTCTTAGTCAGAAAAGCGTTTCAATAATAGCTGTATGATTCACTATACTAAGAGCACAAGTACCAGCTAACATCCTACTCACCGGTTTTGCCAATTTCCTGACCTTGCACGACAAGTTTGCCGAAGTTTCGGCGCATTATTAGGTCCCTCAGCCTCCATCCCGCCCCCCCCCTTCTCCCACCCCAGGTGGTAGATACGCCAATTTTGCAAATTCAGCTTTTTTTACTGCTCTTACTTGGAGTTTTAAGGCTTAGTTCAAAAGTTGGGATGAGTATTTGAGCCGTTATTCATCAACTTATGTGTCGAGCCAAGTACTATTCATGGTTCCAACAGGTAGGTAGTAGTATACGCAAACTTTGCATAAAATATCATATGGAGAGCGCAGATGCCAGCTAGAAGCCGAGACTCAACTGAGCCTGAAAAGCTTAAGCTTGAATGAGTTACTCCAAGTTAGAGCATTTCTAAAGAGATTATAAAGGTGATACTCAGGTCCACTCACAGCGTCAATCGTCCTTGAAAGCCGAATCACCTGCCGTCAGCCGACGCAACCTCCCTTTTTTCGTAGACTCAGCGCAAGACAATCTTTAATGATACACAGTTTGGTGCTAAGTTTTCGGTGCAGCCTAACACGATGGGGGAGATCATCGTGGTTTGGAAACGTATAATTTCAGGTCAGATGTCTGAATAGGCAACTACCTTCAACGTCGTCGCCCATTCTGACTTCAACTGTTGTTTCCGACCATGACCGTGCTTGGGTCAAAATTTTACTGACAAGCAACCAATCAAACATTATCATTGGCTGACCCTCAAGGATAATCCAAACTGCCCTTGCTCAGACTTCTTGCTACTATCGTAGGCTCGATTCAAACTCGCCCTGTAAGTACTTATGTGTTAGGTCTGCACGACTGACCCTGGATTGTAAGATAGAAGAATATTTAGCCCCGGAGATGGCGACATCCAAGCAGTCAGTGGGATGAAGTGCATTTCAAAAAGGGATGCCAAGTCAACACCGAGGCCTAGGTTCGACAAAAAAATTATTTAGAGCTCAAAGTAAGACGCAGGAATAGGAACGGTGACTTGCGCGTAGATTCGTTTTCAGTGGTAGTAGACTTGCATTGCATCTACCGCACTCTCCCCCTCTTTCTCTCTTCCCTTACCCACCGGTGTCAAGATAGAATCAAGAAGACTGGAAGCAGGGGACTGGCGCAGGTGGCTGGCGCGGCCGGAGCCGCTCCTGACCGTGCCGCCACGCCTGAATCAGACCCATAAAAGGCAAATTGGCTGGTGGGGAATGAGCCTGCGCCTACGCGTGCCACCACGCCCCCCCCCCAACCCCATGTTCGGCATTGGTTATGGAAGCTCAGCCCAAATAACGCCTGTCGCGCCCTGATTCGGCCCCCTTGTTTGTTCAACGCATTTACCGCGCGACCCGGTTAGGGGGCACCCTACTTCATGCTCTAACCCGAACCTATATTACTGGCTGGGTTCCTATTCCGGTATCTTACCGATAAAGAGCGGTAGTTACATAATGGATCCTGAGATCAAGAGGCGACTCAAAATAATCATTTTTTTGGTTTTTAAACAACGGCTGTTTCGGGCTAACTCTGTTGCTACACGGGAAACATGTTCATCCCGTGTCAGAGGGACAACCAGAAAGACTGCGAAAGATCAACTGAACACCAACTTAAGACCACACTTACACGGAGTCGTCACGAGTAGAAGTGCACAATTTTTCACTTTTCTGAGGAATGAGATAATATTCTACAACAGGCACCTCATTCTCTGTCTGCCTAAACTTTTTCTTGACATTGTTAAAGCACCTTAAAACGCATCTTATTCCTATTCCGGGGGCCAGAACCTGATGTGTGCTTCACCCACCCTACAACATTTCAGGCGCCGTGCACATTACTATGAGAGACAGCACGTCATTTCGCGCTTTACGAAAAACCTCAGAAACTTCACTGAAAGCAGGTCTAGAATAGTTAAGCTCGAGTCAGACAATTTTTTTGGAAAAAAACAGGGGTAGGTATAGATCAAATCTTTGAAAGGAATGGGGCGCTACAATTTGTGAGTCTTCCCAATAAATAGGTTGTCATGCCCGGGACATTTTTCAAACTTCCAGCGCCTTGAAACCCCTCGTCTGCAAAAAAACAATGTTTGAAACTCAGCTGATAGGGCTCCCAAGTCCCTGAGCTTAAAAGTGTGTGCCATTTTCTGTGACTCAGACTAAGTAAGCGAGGATAAGTGAACACGAAGACAAAGGGAACGAGAGACCCGACAAATGCAGGCAACCGGGACGAAGCAAAACTTGTGCACGATAACCGGCAAGATGGCGTCTCACCGGGAATCAGAGCGCAGGACAATAAAGGAAGGTAAGCAATCAAGGAAAACAACACAGTCCCATTGTCGTAGTGCGGCGATGTCCACTGTGTGGTCCACACCATGCGCTCCTGACCGTGCCGCCAGGCATGAATCAGAGCCCATGGAGTGGGAGGGCCATAAATGGCAAAAAGGGGCTGGTGCGACGTGAGCCTGCGCCACCGTGCCCCGCTCCCCCATGTTGAGAGCTCAACCAATCACGCCCTTATCTGACCCCCATGTAGGTTCAGTGCATCCACCAGGCGGCCCGTTTAGGGGGCAAAACCCACACGACAGTTCGACCGTCGTAGTCCGACGATGTCCACCGCATACTCCACAGACGGGTGGTGCATGGACGGTGACTTGCGCATGAAGCACCGAGTCTCCATCGCTGGTACTGGGGGCGGTGGTGAGGACGAAGGTAGCAGATGGCAGATAGTTGAAGGTGGCTACTGAGGTGGTGGGAGTGATTTAAATGGTTTTCGTCGCCGTGGTCGGCGCACGCGGTGGAGGAGGGAGGATGGTTTCGGTAATCGGGAGTGGCGGGGCCTCGATAAAGATGTTATCAATGATTGGGGTGGTCATCGTCGTTGTGTCTGAGGCAGGTGTGACAGGAGTTCATGTTGTGAGAGTGATGTTGCACTGAGTTCGAAGATGTCCGATTAGGCCGATTCATGCGCGGAATATGCGATGACAGCGTGAGCACGTTGACAGGACGTGGACACAGGCGGTATTGATTGGGGGTGCTTGTGAAAACCCGTAGCGACATCTCCGTAGAAAAGTCATTTGGGAAGTCATTCATCGTCCATTCTCACCAGGTGGCCACTCCATCACAGTTGCACATGCCTCAGCATGGCGTGGATGCTGATGATTCCGGTCCACTCCAGGACTTCCATGTCCGGGATCCTGTCTCGTCATCTCAGCTTCAGTATTCTGCGGAGGCAGATGAGATGGAAGTGATTGAGCTTCCTGGCTTGGTTCGAGTAGATGATCCAGGTTTTCGTTCCGTAAAGGAGTGTCGTTAAGACGACGGCCTGGTACATCTTCCGAATGTTGTTCAGGTGAATACCGTGGCGATTCCACACGGAGCCCTGCAGACAGCCGAGGGCCTGAAAAGCTCTGGAGACGCGGTGAGCAACCCCGTAGTCGATTCTCGTGTTGCGTGACAGCATTCTTCCCAGGTAAGCCAAGGTTTCCATATTTTGAGTTGAGGGCCGTTTACATTGATTCGGGTGGATGGCGGGTGGGTGGCGGCTGGTGCATCAAAACCGTTTTGGATGAACTTATTGTTAAACCAAAATTTGTGCAGCCTGCGGCGAAGAGGTCGTCGCTCCTTTGCATGCCCTCCTCCGTCACAGTGTTAACGGCGCAGTCGTCCGCGAAGATCAAGTCATGGACACGGGCGCTACGGCCTGCTGAGAAGTTGCCCGTCAGTTCTATAGGCGATGCGGATACCAGGCTGCTCATCGCGGTAGGCGTCCATCAGCATAGCAGAGAAAATGATGCTGAAGAGAGTGGGGGCCAATACGCAGCCCTGCTTCACTCCGTTGGTCACTGCGAATGCTTCGCATACCGTCCCGTTGTCAGCGACACGCGCCATTATCCCATCATGAAGCTGACGAACATGTTCCTGAAACGCTCAGGACAGCCGAATTTCTGCATGAATTTCCACAGTACGTCGCGATTCACCGTGTCAAAGGCTTCCGTCAGATCGACGAAGGAAGTGTAGAGGTGGGTTCGCATCTCCTGGCACGTCTCTTGTAGCTGGCGGGCGGTGAAGATCATGTCGGTTGTTCCGCGGTGTCGGCGGAAGTCACATTGTCTTTCCGGGAGCAGGCCCTGCTCTATGTGACCTTTCAGACGATTGAGATAGATACGAACGAAGATCTTCCCAGCGATGTTGAGCGACGAGATGCCTCTTTGGTTATCACAGAGTTTCCGGTTCCACTTTCGCTTGAAGAGAGGAACAATGGTCGCGTCTTTGAAATCCTGAGGAACTTGTCCTTGGCGCCACATCTCCTGGAAGAGTGTTTTGAATTCTGCCATCAGTCGGTGCCCACCGTGCTTGTAGACTTCCGGCGGGATTGCGTCAGATCTCGGTGCTTTACCGCTGAAAATCTGCTGCACAGCCCGGATGGTTTCTAATAGGGAAGGCGGCAGATCCAGGTCATTGTTTCTGTCCATTTGAGGGAGTCGGTCAATGGCTGCATCGGAGATTACTGATAAGCAATTAAGGACACTTCTGAAGAGCTCGGCCCAGCGCTTCAGAATTTGCAATTTCTCTGTAAGCAGTGTTGTGCTGTCAGAGCTGAGCAGCGGTGCGGTCCCCTTGATACAGAGGCCGTAGATGGCCTTGATGGCTTTGAAAAAGTTTTTCATTTCATCGCGATCCGCATACCCCTGGATTTCCTCAGCCATTCGGACCATCCAGGCGTCCTGCATCTCGTGCAGCCGTTGCTGTACAAGGCAGCAGCATCTCAAGAAGGCTGCTTTAGTGGCGTCAGTCCAAAGGTCCATGTAGGCTTTGTGTAGTCCATTCTTCTCGGCGAGTAAGTTGCTGATGTCGGCGACATTGTTGTCAAACCAGTCCTGGTGTTGACAGCCATTGCAGCCTGACGCTCAGTCCGCCACTCCACACAAAACACACATTGGGCTGATCACGCGGTCCGAGTTATCCCGTCAGTTGGCAACCTTCCAAGCCACGGCTTTTAGCGCACCGTGATAGTTTCAAGCGCGTCAGATTGTTTATAGTGAGGAACATGCACTGAGCTGTCGACCTCACTCTCCCCCAACCCCCACCATCAGACACTGTCCGAGCCGGTCAGTTGCCTGATGTGGGAGTGGGCGCATTGGCTGACGGATCGGCGTACCCGTCGTCGTGCGCAACAGCATGACCTGGCCCCACATAACGCACACACCAGGATTCACAAACTCAGGAGATATGGAGCAGCCATCGCCGTCTGACTCCCAGTCCACTGGTCAGCCACTCGACACACACAGCACATACACTGAGCCGACGGCGTGGTCTGGTGGAAGCGTCAGATTGGCAGACTTCCCAGCCACGGTTTCTAGGAAACCGTGATATACTCTGGTAAATGGTGATTGGGAGGGTATTGTCGATGTATTGGTGTAGGTAGTGTGCGCTGATGTTGCTTAGCCTCCGGTGGTTAACCGGAGGTTGTCGTGGCGGCGCATGTGTCCCAATAGGCCCATGCGGTGTGTAAATGTGCGGGAGCAGTGAGGGCAGTGAAGGCGGGCGCGTCGACTGTATGTCGGAGCCCCAGGCACTGGTTCACCAGCCTCCGTGCGATGGATTCGCAGGTGACCGACCAGGCCAATGCGTGAGTTGATGTTGCGGGCGCAGTGTGGGCAGGAGAAATCGGTAGAGGCTGGGGGGATGTCATTCATGGTAGTGGGGGTGTCAGGGGCGCTAAGAATGGCAGGAGCGGAGGGTGTGCATGGTGTATCGGTGTTGTCGGCATTGTGGTGTATTCCGCTGTCATGGATGCGCATGTGACCGAATAGGCCCATACGATGAGTGAATGCGCGAGGACAGTGAGGGCAGTGGAGGCGACGATCTCTGCTGTGTGCTGGTGCTCCAGGCACTGGCTCACCAGTCTCTGTACCATGTATTCGCAAGTGACTGACCAGGCCGATGCGTGAGGTGAATGTGCGGTCGCATTGAGTACAGCTTTGGAGAGATTCCCTATCGCTGATGGTGGTGGTGGTGGTAGTGAAGGCGGTGGTGGGGGTAACAGGCGAGGAGTAGATGGATGTGGTCTCTATGATGGTGGGAGTAATGGAATTGATGCCAGGAGTATGGGTGGGAGAGTCAGAAGGAGGGTTGGCAGAATTTGACGTAGAAATTGGAATTGTCGGATTGTTGGTGCATTGCGTCCGAAGATGTCCAACCAGACCGATTCGCGCGCGGAAGATGCGTTGACAGCGCGGGCATGTTGGCAAGGCCTGGGCATTGGCGGTGTTGGTCCGGGGCGCTGGTGACTTTCGTGCCGCTCTTTTGGCCTTGAAGGCGGCGATCCGGTTTGCCTCATAGATTGCTGAACCAGTCTTCACTGATCTTCTCCATGCCGGTCTATCCTGGGCGAGGTCCTCCGAGATCGCCGAGTTGATTAGCAGTTGCTTCAGCGATTTCTTCAAAATGTCCTTGTAGAGTCGTTTTTGACCTCCCTACCGGCGACAACCCATAGCGACATCTCCGTAGAAAAGTCGTTTGGGTAGTCGCTCGTCGTCCATTCTTACCAGGTGGCCGCTCCATCGCAGTTGCACTTGCCTCAGCATGGCATGGATGCTGAGGATTCCGGTCCGCTCCAAGACTTCCGTGTCCGGGATCCTGTCTTGCCATCTCAGTTTCAGTATTCTGCGGAGGCAGCTGAGATGAAAGTGATTCAGCTTCCTGGCTTGGTTCGAGTAGACGGTTCAGGTTTCCGCTCCGTAAAGGAGTGTCGTCAAGACGACGGCCTTGTACATCTTCAGGTTGGTGTTCAGGTGAATACCGTGGCGATTCCACACGGAGGCCTGTAGCCGGCCGAAGGCCTGACTAGCTTTGGAGATACTTTCGGCAACCTCGTCATCAATTCTCGTGTTGCGCAACATCGTGCTTCCTAGATAAGCGAAGGTCTCCACGTTTTTGAGTTGAGCACCGTTGACATTGATTCGAGGAGCATTGTATTCCGCGCTGGGTGGCGGCTGGTGCATGACAACCGTTTTGGCCGTACTGATTGTTAATCCAAAATCGGCGCAACCTTCGGCGAAGAGGTCCATGCTCCTTTGCATGTCCTCCTCCGTCACGGTGTTAAGGGCGCAGTCGTCCGCGAAGATCAAGTCATGGACTGTAGTCGTAGACACGCGCGTTGGAGCCTGCATACGCCGACTGTTGAGAACGTGCCCGTCAGTTCTGTAGGCGATGCGGATACCAGGCTGCTCATCACGGTAGGCGTCCATCAGCATAGCCGTGAACATGAGACTGAAGAGGGTGGGGGCCAGTACGCAGCCCTGCTTCACTCCGTTGGTCACTGCGAATGCTTCGGATACCGTCCCGTTGTCAGTGACGCGCGCCGTCATCCCGTCATGAAGCTGACGCACCATGTGCGTGAACCGCTTAAGACAGCCAAATTTCTGCATGACTTTCCACAGTCCGTCACAATTCACCGTTTTAAAGGCTTTCGTCAGATCCACGAAGGTAGTGTGAAGGTGAGTTCGCATCTCCTGGCACTTCTCTTGTAGCTGGCGGGCGGCAAAGATCATATCGGTTGTTCCGCGGTGTCGGCGGAAGCCACATTGGCTTTCTGGGAACAGGCCCTGCTCTAGGTGACCGTTAAGACGATTGAGAAGGATACGGGCGAAAGATCTTCCCAGCGATGTTGAGCAACGAGATGCCTCTGTGATTATTGCAGAGTTGCCGGTTCCCCTTCCGTTTGTAGAGATGGACGATGATCGCGTCTTTGAAATCCCGAGGAACTTGTCCTTGGCGCCACATCTCCTGGAAGAATGTTGTGCGTTCTGCCATCAGCCGGGGCCCACCGTGCTTGTAGACTTCCGGTGGGATTGCGTCGGATCCCGGTGCTTTACTGCTGGAAATTTGCTGCACGGCCCAAATGGTTTCTGGTAGGGAAGGCGGCAGATCCAGGTCATTGTTCGTGTCCACTTGAGGGAGCCGGTCAATGGCAGCATCGGAGATGGCTGATGAGCAAGTAAGGACACTTCTGAAGAGCTCGGCCCAGCGCTTCAGAATTTGCAATTTCTCTGAAAGCAGTGTTGTGCTGTCAGAGCTGAGCAGCGGTGCGGTCCCCTTGATACAGAGGCCGTAGATGGCCTTGATGGCTTTGAAAAAGTTTTTCATTTCATCGCGCCCTCTCCCATCTCCGGTCTTCTTGACTCTCTCTTGACCCCGGGCTTAGGTGCGGGAGGAGGAGAGTGTGCGGTAGCTGCAGTGCAAGGCTACTATCACTTAAAACTAATTCACGCGCAAGTCACCGTCCCTGCCCCACCCTTCCATGGAGCATACGGTGGACATCGTCGGACAACGACGGTCGAACTGTCGTGTGTTAAATAACAAAACCCCCCCACTGCTTCCGTCGCTCCTAAATGTGCGCACTCATGTCGCCGTGGCGGTAGCAGCTGCAGCAGCAGCTGCGGAAACCGACATCTGCCGGTTTTGTGAGAGCAACGCAGACGAACAAGCGAGCACGCGAGCACCCGTGGAAAATCAATAAAGCGTGTGCACACACACGTACGCACTCCGTGCGTGTGATTACCGCGACGCCGGGTGAGCAGCGATTGCGCAACAGATGCGCACACAAAGGCACACACGCACACAGCAAAGTTTGTCATTGAAGTATGAGTCAACTGCCCGATCAGCAATTAAACTCGGGTAGATGATGCTGCCGGCCCCGTTGATATTTTTCGCCACGACAGGTTACACCCGTGGCCGTGTCCGGACGAGCCGGGTATCCTCTCAGCGCAGGACTGTTCACGAGTAGGACTTTTGACACCTACCGACGGGCTTTGAATGATGAACGTGAAATTGTTAGCCGTTAAACTTGCTGCAACTTGGTGTTTGCGGTGCTAGATTTCAGTGACAGTTCCTTTGAATGCCTAGTATGCTATTTTGCGGAAAGAAACTGCTGCTAGGTCGGGGAAATTATATACTAGCACTGTGGATGTAACTCAAACGTGTAATCTGGTTTGTCTACAGGAGACGTTGGTTTATTTAATATCTATTTATTTTAAGACAAAACCGAAATATAAGCATGTGGTGGGCCATCTGCAGGAATTTACTCTGTAGTCATCACAGCTACGCAACCTAGGGTTTGTTCAGTTAATAAAACTCCCTTACATTAGTCAGTCCTTGTGACACGGTCCAACCCGACATTGGCAAAGTCGGCATAGATATTGATAATCCAGAAAGGTGTTACACAGATCCACTACACATTCGCGACGTTTTACATCTTTCTCTCTACTAGGGGCCGATAAAACCAAGTGGAGCATGGGTATTTCAAATAGTTACGCTAAGAAGTTTGTTAAGGCGAGGAGAACCAGGCGAGTGACTTTTCAGCCGCCACGCGCTAAACCGCGGTGGTCTCATTGGAGGACACCCGTAGCGCGGCGGCATCTCGCGTCGCAGTGCGACGATCGATTTGTCAAGACCCGGGCTTGACGGTCGCCGGCAGCGTGAGTGCACTCCAGCGGCGCCGACACCCCCAAAAAGGCGTTTGAACCCAATCTAGCGTTCAGACAGGGCCTGACACAAACGACAAAGCGCATACACGAACGAGCGGGCGGGCACGATCGATCGCGCGACTTAACACGCGCGCACACGGAAATCTGGGGGCTCGTGTGTTTCCGAGCAGCAACACATTCTGCACCCAGGTGTGCGAAAATGTGTTAGGAGATCAGGGAAGGAGTGCTTATATGGCCAGTTAAATAGAACATCAGAACAGGAGCTACCCGATAACTTCCAGGGAAATAGAGTTAGGGTTTAGGATATCAGAGCTATAGTTAAGATTTGCTTCATCTTCACGGCTAGGGTTAGGACAGGGGAATATGTACCCTTGTAATTATGCGTAGACCCGCCTTTATTAGCTGGACCGGGAGTCCCCATTGCCGTGTCCCGTTTAGGTTAATCCTTACCAGATATCCCGACTGTAAAACCGATGAAAACATTCGTTCCAGATTATACCTAGTCATCTAAATTCTACTGTTTGAGCTTTAAAGGCATAGTGATACCAAATGATGAGCAAACAAACAAACTACACCGCTAAGAATGATGCATGTGCAAGATGAAAGGGCAGTTCCCTTCGCAGTTACTTTTTCTGCAGACTATAAGGCCTCCCAGACGTCAGCTCCAAGGCACCACGTAGGCCCGCATTGGGCAAAACTGGAATATGACTAACCCACCCCAATCGAAATCCATGCTCACATGGTCGGTATTTAATTACGTTGGGTAGACGTCTGCATTTAGTTATTTACTTCGGCAATGCTATCTTCTACGGGATGTTCATCTTATTCATCTTATGAAATTATTCACCATAATGGCAGCTAAAAGCCCAGACACGTGTTTCGTAGATATTCTGCCGCCACATGACACAGCTGCGAGTGGTTCGGTTCATCAGTTGGTCTCCCAGCATTCGCTTTGCGCTTTCTGGTAGAGACTCCAGGTTTAAACTTTTAGCTCTTTGATGTCTGCATATTCATCTCCTTGGAGCACAAATGCCTCGCAGACGGTCGACTGTCGACCGCGAAAATGATACATTTGAAAGAATGCTCATCCAACTAGGTGGCAGCGAAGGCCACAAAGCCGCAGAAAACGAAAATTGGGTACCCTTATACGATAATATTGTAGGGTTATATTGCTATTCAAGTGGTACAAAATTTAATCGTAATGCCGCATGGTTCTCCGGTTCAGATTCTACACCTAACCGATTAAGGACTACGTAGGAAAGGCAGTTTTGAAACGCGCATGTTAACGAGGATGAAGGGGAAGAGGGGATTGGTTCTGTTGCACCATTATTGCTCGCGTTATGAACAGCACTCAACAATAACGTTGGAGTGGTGGTGGGGGTTGCAGGGTTAAAGAGCAACCGTGCCATTTCAGGGTTGAGTTTTAGGCAGGAAAGTCGGAAGTTGTCTTATTTCAATCTAACGCAGATCTAACTTGTTTATGGAGGTCACCTCGAATGCCGGTTAGCATTCTTTCTGTCGCAGCGCAGATAAGAGCTCAGATCATAATCGCATTATTGATGACCCTATCCGTGTGTCATCGCCAAAGACGACCTGCGGAGGAAGGGGGGGAAGGGTTGGGTCGGTGACGATTATCCGCACTTTCAGCCCCGTCAGATCTACCTACACGTTCACATTTCCGTCTGGTGAACTTCTCAAGTCAGTCAAAGGCATCGTCTAAGAACGATTAAGTGAGGTTATCCTGCAAATGGCGAACGCTGTGTCCGAGACAGTGAAAACATTTGCACCCCCTAGTGAAGCCAAATTAATCGGGGATGGAGAAGTTCAGTGCAGACGCCCGTTGGCAAGTTGACAGAACATCGGGTTTAATTCGGGGCGCAATTTCTCTTTTTTGCACAACGTTCAATGCTCAAGCCGAAAATTTGTTCAAGTGGCCTTTACCCAGGCTTATGATTTTAAAAGAAGGATAGAAGTTGCGTTAGGCGCGCCTTTAAACTCCTCCAAGAACCCAAAATAAACGCGAACGACAGGTCGTTCGTTGTTACCCACATGGTCCACCACGTGCACCACGGCAGGGTGGTCGCAGGGACAGTGACTTGCGAAGTATCCTCTCGCACCCTCCTGGGTTCGGTGTCATGGCAGAGTCTGGAAGACCATAAGCGTGATCGAACAGGGGTAGCCAGCGAGGGTTGAGCCCGCGCCTGTGTGTGCAACCACGACCCCCTAGGTTCGGGAGTACTCATGGTATCACATCCCCAATAACTCCTGCCGTGCCTGATCTTACCCCCGCGTTGGCCCAGCTCACCTATCGCGCGGCCCGTTTCAGAGGCAAAAACGCTAACTAAAAGCACGAAATTCAGCAAGAAATTCGCAACTTATCTCGGCCACTAGCTCTCAGGTGAACTACCAGCAGGGTTGAATTTCTTCCTCGCCTCTCTACGGAGACATAGTAAAAGCGAATAGATGCATGAAAGAAGTGCTGTTTAACCCGTCTTATATCACGCCACTCCCACCCAGTTCGGATCCGAGCAACCAATTCCTTGTTTGTGTAAAGACCTGGTTCATCTTGCATGTGGGACACGCGTAGGCTGTCTGTTTAGCTTTATGAGCCACTGCGGTTGATCCCGCCTCCGGTCTTTCTTGACGCTGTTTAGACGCCGGGCCCCGGTGAGAGAGGATGGAGAGGGTGTGGTAAATGCAGTTCAAGTCTAATATTATTATGCATTTAATTCTACTTAGCCACCGTCTCTGTGCCCACTAAGTTGTGAGGCACATGGTGGACATCGTCGGTAACGAAGGTCAAACTGTGAAATCCTGTAACGAAAGACCAAACAAGCATCACCAGGCCCATCTGAGGGGGGTTTTTCGTCAGATCCTGTCACTACCAAGTCTTTTGTCCAAAGCGCAAAGGCTTAAGTTACACATTAGATCTGAACTGCCTCGCGTAGCGCCTCAAAGTACAGTGACAAGGAAATTAGCATTCCGCGTGGAAGGGTTGTTGAAAAATTCATGTTTTAATTTTCTGTGTGGCGTCAGCAGTGCTGAAAATTTAGCCGTGAAAGTCCCTATCGTGGATTTTTTCATAAACGACATTGTTGATAGACAACAAAAACCTCGATGCACACGCCCCAGCAAAGTGGTGGCGTCATGAAAGAAGAAGGAAGGTCAAATATGCTAAAAATCACGTGAGACTTGAGTCAAATGATCTAGCCTCGTTTCACGAAGGGCTACAACGTTGCGGTTCAGAGGCAGCGAAGACGAGCGTCATCGATTACCACTCACCCCAACGGTGAGTCAAGAAGTCCCAATTGAAAGGGAAACGCTCGCGCTTTTCCGACAAATAGGTCAGTTTGGTGGCCTTAAATCGTAGTCAGTAGGATATTGAGTCTCATAACCAAGCAGATAAGAGGTAAACTCTCAGAGCTTATCCAGGTGGGATTGAGGTAAGACGACTTAGGGACGGCAAAGAAGCCCCAAATGACCATTTGATGCATTCGCACATTCGTAAATAAAGATTTTTCGCATTTAAAATGAAGTCAGTGCCTCCTTCCAAGTAGTTATTTTCAAAAAGGCAAACTGTTTACGCATGCAAAGCTCTAACTAGGAAACGAATTCTGCACGTGGAACCAATTGGAGGACGCATGAACATGCTGCCGGTGAACACGGATGGTTCGACTGTTGAAAATGGCGAAGTCTGCCGGGGGCACTGTTGATTTGCACAGAAATAAGTTTAAACTGAGGCAGATTTGTGCAGCATCTACCACATACTCTCCCCTCACCCAGACAGTGCCAATGGTAAAACAATTAGAGGCGGGTGCGAGCACACAGACTGACAAAGTTACACTATTCGACTACGCGTGCCACATACCAACTGGTCGCAACTGCACGTACTATCCTGCATTAGGGGTGGCGTTGACCTCACGTAAGATAGAATGCACGATAGAGTTTTATCGATACGTACAAGGAAGCCTTTGGCGGTGATTTCTAGTCTACTTGTCAATATCATCAGTCATATCCTAGTCCTGGCCAAGCAGAAATTATGTTTGAATCTGGCTTTAGTTGGCCATTAAACCAGACGGTTCGCCAATTTAAACAGGACCTTACAATCTGACCCCTCCGAGACCAACACGTTTGACGCTTAAACCGTTTGAAGTGGTGGCTTGGAATAAAATAAGATCACACCGGACTTTCGCCTCGATACTGGTCCGCTTATTGCGAACAGACGAGATCTAGCAACGGCTGCGTCCGCCCCACTGAGTTGGTGCAGCACTCTGGCAGTCTTGTGCAGCATCTAGCGTACCTTCTTCTTCCAAAAATGGATGTGGCTATGAACAGAGTGACTGACAATGCTAAGCCACCCGTCTACGCGTGCCACAAATCACCTGGGTGCTATTGCACGTACCAGGTTACAATAAGGGCAACGCTGACCTGCTGGTCCACCTATAAAGAATAAACGGCACCTGGAAGCTTGTGGTTCTCACTATTAATGGGTATCGCTTAATTATATAACCCAGGCACTTAATTCGGGATTAGTTGTCCCAGAGGTCATGAAACTATATATATATATATGTTGATAATGTGGAACCGACAAAGACAAGGGAGACCGGAATGGCCATTTTTGGCTTATTAGCCGTCGAATCCCAGGTGTTCCACACTTGGGATTGGGTATGACTGGCTGATGATGGCTTATAAGCCAGAAATGGCCATTCTGGTCTCCCTTGTCTTTTTCGGTTCCACATTATCAACATATGCTACACGTCGCTATGCGACTGCCTGTGAGTACTCTAGTCTGAGTTCCAGGGCACAACGGAACATAAATGTTCCTCAAGCAGATCGTTGAGCCACACACTATCATCATATTCCCGATCACAACCGCCAAAGCAACGAGCCCGTGGCTCAATGGTAGAGCGTTCGACTCAAATACCAAAGGTCGCGGGTTCGAATCCCAGGTGTTCCACACTTGGGATTGGGTATGACTGGCTGATGACGGCTAATAAGCCAGAAATGGCCATTCCAGTCTCCCTTGTCTTTGTCGGTTCCACATTATCAACATATGCTACACGTCGCTATACGACTGCCTGTGAGTACTCTAGTCTGAGTTCCAGGGCACAACGGAACATAAATGTTCCTTAAGCAGATCGGTGAGCCACACACCATCACTATATATATGTATATATGTATATGGGATCGAGTGAGATCCTTACCACATTAGTGAGTGTTACGCACTTGTTTGGCTTGTTTATGTACCTCACTGCACAAGGCATATGATGTACTGATGATCGGTAATGACCGTGAAACAGCTGTCTGCGTCTTGCCTGTTGCACTCTTAGCAACATATTTGTGCTATATATATGGTATGTGTCCTATGACACAACGTTCGTTTATCGCCGGTAGGTAACTGGCGGGCGGACAAATGGGATCGAGTGAGATCCTTACCACATTAGTGAGTGTTACGCACTTGTTTGGCTTGTTTATGTACCCTCACTGCACAAGGCATATGATGTACTGATGATCGGTAATGACCGTGAAACAGCTGTCTGCGTCTTGCCTGTTGCACTCTTAGCAACATATTTGTGCTATATATATGGTATGTGTCCTATGACACAACGTTCGTTTATCGCCGGTAGGTAACTGGCGGGCGGACAAATGGGATCGAGTGAGATCCTTACCACATTAGTGAGTGTTACGCACTTGTTTGGCTTGTTTATGTACCCCACTGCACAAGGCATATGATGTACTGATGATCGGTAATGACCGTGAAACAGCTGTCTGCGTCTTGCCTGTTGCACTCTTAGCAACATATTTGTGCTATATATATGGTATGTGTCCTATGACACAACGTTCGTTTATCGCCGGTAGGTAACTGGCGGGCGGACAAATGGGATCGAGTGAGATCCTTACCACATTAGTGAGTGTTACGCACTTGTTTGCTTTGTTTATGTACCCCACTGCACAAGGCATATGATGTACTGATGATCGGTAATGACCGTGAAACAGCTGTCTGCGTCTTGCCTGTTGCACTCTTAGCAACATATTTGTGCTATATATATGGTATGTGTCCTATGACACAACGTTCGTTTATCGCCGGTAGGTAACTGGCGGGCGGACAAATGGGATCGAGTGAGATCCTTACCACATTAGTGAGTGTTACGCACTTGTTTGGCTTTGTTTATGTACCCTCACTGCACAAGGCATATGATGTACTGATGATCGGTAATGACCGTGAAACAGCTGTCTGCGTCTTGCCTGTTGCACTCTTAGCAACATATTTGTGCTATATATATATATATATATATATATATATATATATATATATATATATATATATATATATATATATATAGTTAGTGGTAGTGTTATGTGAAACTTTCATTCCTTCTTCAGTGGATCCCATGCAATATTCGATTCCATCTCGGCTGACCTGAGACAATAGGTCTGTCACTTTTAGGCAAAGCTTCCAGAGCATGAAGAGCGTTCAACCTTAAAGTTGCGGGGCATTATTGTCTGGTTGCGCCCTGGAGTTCAGCGCAGAGCCCTGGGCATGGCGACCAATAACGACGCAGGAAGGGGTGATGTGCAGGAGGCCCAGTTCCTCTGGATGCCTGCAGTTCTTCCCTACGAACTGTCGAGGTGGAAACTTTGAAGAGGTCCTACGCTTCGGTTGTCAAATGGATGAACGTTTGAGTTGAGCTTATAGAAATATTGAGAAAGCTATTGCCCGAAGAAGGGCAGTTTTAGCCAGAACGTTAAGGTTCGGACTTGATACAGAGCTGACTGGAAATAAACGAGAGGAATGGCCAGCATAGAAATCCTTTTCAACCTATGAGTAATTGCCAGTCGTCATCGAACTAGAATCCCAGATAAGTCAGATAGCCAACGCCCTAAAAGCATTGAAACACCTTACGCTGGTCGTTTTTACACCTGATCCATTTCGTCCTGAGTACAAGTTAAAATCGTCAAGATGTACTTATATAGAAGCACTTACCTACGTTCGCACGTACTGTTTACGACCCGAAAATCCAAAAATTGAGAGGTTATTTTTAGTGACGTTCAGGTTTAACCGTGAAATCGAATTATTTGTGCAAAAAACCCTTACTGTTAACACTATGGACCACTTTACTAGATTTAATGCTTGCGAATGATGAGTTGATTTTTGGGAGGAGAGGGGGGGAGGAGGGTGGGGGTGAGGGGAACTCACCACTGGGACTGTGAAACATGCGACCAACGTCCCTGATGCGGAGGAAAAGGCCAACAGCAGAATCCGTGTCTTCCTCTCTCGCGACTGTAATGGAGGAGACATGTGGCAGTTTCATGCGCTCGCAAAAAACCTCAGCCAGGTCTGCCTTCCATTGGGGCGTGTCAATGGATCGAAGGTAGTCCGTGGTTGCCAGGTATCCGCCAACGTGATCGCCGCCTAAACGTGTTGTCTGCTCTATTGGTACTAAGAGTTCTGAAAAAAGGGACCTAAATGAAATTGGGCCAGAAGGTATGCAAAAACAAGTTCCAGGAAAATCATTGCAAAATAGCGAAATTTATGTGATGAAGAAGACGCTTTTTCCCTAAAATTGAAATAATGGGTGGTGATGGCTTAATAGGGGGGAGAAGAGCCAGTTCAGGGTTTCCATCTGAGAAGGTGTTACGTACACCACCGAAATTTTGATCGTCTTTAAGGACGTCTACCGTGGTCGCAGGGCCGGTAACTTGTGCATGAATTAGTTTAAATTGAGAGTTAACTTGCACAGCATCCAACAACGCTATAACTATCTGGAGCCCGTTTTTGTGCCAAAAAGACCAGAAGCGGGATCAGGCAAAGTAGCTGACAGGGCCAGAAGAGTTTATTACGCGTGCCACGCACGCCCGCTTATCATATAGATAGATTTTCGAAAATTCTAACACGAATTAACGGTAAATTTGTAACTCCAAATGCAAACTCCTCCGTCTTGTCTATTAAACATGATTCTCACATATGCACGGTGAGCGGAGATTTCCAGTGAAACTCAAAGCTCACAGCTTGTTTCAAGGTAACAAAAAGCGCACCCGAAATCCTGAGGCTTACTCGTGAATATTCAAGCTGTGTATATCAAACGGTTTATAGACGGACTTAGCAGTGGTTTGTAATTCAAGCGTTGTTAAGTAGCCTGCCCCTAGAAAACGCCGATCATAACCTTTTGACTCCCATATACATGCAGCGAGAAACTCTTAATCGATTTCTCTCATAATCCTTTTTGTCATGGAACATTCTTATATTTTCTCGGGTGCGTTGAACTATCTGGAACTGCGAATTATCCCTGAAGTCCCATTTTCCACTTATTACACAAAAGTAGGTTTTATTGACTCATTAAAGATGTAAAATCCATAGAAAAGAAACTGAAAACTCGGATTCTTCACCCACTTGCAAGTGAAAGCGTACGTTTTAGGAGCTGTAAACGACATTAACTCACGAACGGCTGTAATAAAGACACAAACGGATTATGTGACCAAACAAACAGGCGAAGCATCGCGTTAAAAGAAAAAGACGGCAGATCTCTGATTCAAAAGCTCGGAATTCCCATCTGTTCAAGCCATTAGTGTGAGAATGTCTACAACGAAGATATGAATTCGGCTAAGTAGTTGGGTTTAAAAAAGGCTCTGTTGTTCATATAGCGGCTAATTTGACTGCATTATTTATAGTTTGCGAAAAGTTAAACGTCGTCCGACTCAATAGCTAATCGCAATTGGTGCATTGAATTCAAAAATATTAAAATACTTAAACGAGTTTTTTTTAGTATTTCCTCTTCAAAGCTTGAATGGAACTAGTTCTCCCAAGAGCCAAGTCTATTTGTCCCATTTTACGAAATCTTCCAGAAAATCACTTCCAACAGTTGGTCCAGTAGCCCGCTGACATCCTCACAGACAATTTATATCATGTTAAAATGAGTTAGCAGTTCAATTTAGTTTTTTTGAAGTTTTTGCGTTCAGAAACTTAACAAATTAAGCGTAAGGTATCGGTAAGATTGCTGCATATGCATAATAACACTGCATTACATACATTATTAGAGCTTTTACACTATAGAGAAAAAAGCAATACCAACAAAGAGAAAGGAGGCCGGATGATGCTACGCCCGAGGATCAATCGATCAAGGCCTGTGCCCCTTGTGTTTGTCGGCAATACTATTCTGCTCACACTGTATTAGCCACGGTCCGACCATTGGCGGGGCTAGAGAGTGGGTCTCCGTGCCCAACTGAGCGCAAATGTTTTGTGATGCGAGCGTTCTTCCACTAGTGTTTATATATATTTTTCGAAACATGTGCAGGAAAGTGATCTGTGCGAAAAGTTCTTTATGAATCAGACATTTTGCAATCTCAGTTGATGGGTACTCCAGCTTATTCATCACCATAATAAATCTGATGCCAATTGCAACAATAGGGATTGGCTTCAAACGTTGCGAATTTACGGGGCATCTTGATCGTCATGGTCAGCACTGAGAAGTTAGGCTTGTTGACTGGTTTCGGTGTTAAAATTAAGTCTCTTTTGGTGCCTTTTTAAAGTGGTTTGTAAGGCACCCCAAGAGCGTGGTGTCCGTACTGCTTCCATTTTTCGGTGAACATTTCTAAATTTTGTGTGTGACACGCGTAAAAGGACGGTTTAATTTTGCCAGCGAATGCGCCCGGGGCCACTTTTGGTCGTCTTGACACTACCTGGCTCATGTGGGTGAGGAAAGTGCCAGACAAGTCTTCTAAATACAAAATAAATCACACCACTGCAGCCACGGCAGACGCCCAACTGCCGGCAATACAACAATGATGGATAAGCAATTTTCGGATTCCAGAAAGGACTCCTCTTGTTTTTCGAACTGGAAGTGGAGCCCATCGTGCTGGGTATATAAACTTAAATTGACTTCGTTGGAAGGGGCCTTCATACAATCTACTCATATTTTTCCAACTATTTCCACAAAATTTTAACAACGTATGTAGCGAATCCTATGACAAAATAGTAAGTCAAAAAGTAACTCCTATTTATCTTGTCTATTTTAAGTCGAGACAGAAAAGTCAAATTTAGATTTCAGGATCATAACTTAACCTAACACCGAATAACCAGGAATGGTGTGTTAGGAAATTAGAAGCTTAATATTATTTTTACTTTATAATGAACGAAGGTTCAGAGAGCCGAAGCTGACACTTTAATGCTGGAAGGCTAGAAAATCTAAGATTTCACCACATTAAAATTTTACTACCTGATTAATTTAAGGTCAGTTTTGGCGGCGTTAAATCAAAGCATGCACTTATAATTCTCTTTAAAAACACTAAAGAATATTTTAAAGGAAATTTTAGACGTTTACCGACTAAAAGGTTGGATAATATAAATAGTTATAGTTTTACTGTCTTTTCTACGACAGCTTGACTACCGATTATAACATACCATGCGATTGCTGCATAATCTTTAGACAGGAGCCATAGTGGAAAAAAATGTCCGAAGTTGACACTGCTATTAGTTAATGTTATAAATATCATTCCCCAGCTGATCATTTAGACTGAAGAAAAAGTGTATCAAAAAGGTAGAAAAATTAGCCTTAAAAGATTCGTAAAAATGTTTATGAATTGCCCGAATCCTTTGCCTTTTTTTCAAACGCTGTAGCTTAGATACCATCTTGCATTATCATAAAGCAATTTTTCACTGTTGATGCGCATTTAAGGATGCTGAGAATCTAAACTATGACGAATTTAAAGTTTGCGAACAAGCACATTAGACGTTTCACAAAAGATAAAATATAGAATTATTGAAATTTCCTGATAATTTATATAAGTACTTGCTAATGCCTTACAAATAAAAAGTCACAATTAAATTAACTGACCTATATAAAAATTTAACGTAATACTAAACAGGTTAGCCAACCATTTCCGCCCTGTAAAGTCCTATTTTGTGTGACAGTAAAGCATTACGTTGTCATAATAAAAACATGCCATTTCATTCAAATTCTGTACAATCATAAGAATGACATCATTTTAATTCCTAGGGTGCAAGAAAAATAAAGTATACATAAAGCTCGATAAGAAATAATTTCATACGGTTGGGTACGCAGGAGTATAAGACTTCCATGGCTGGGTGACTTGCAGGTAATTGAGCTTCAGCGTAGCATGGGGCCAACAGAGTAGAAGGAAGGTCATGCGAATACAAGACTTTGAATATGCATTGTGTTTTACCGGTGCAGAGATAGGCTACATACAGCGATGCAAGATTGTGACAGGCCTCAGTACGCGGCAAACCACATGCTGCATTTATATTTCTACCATCAACGCTGGAGTTAATAAATCCAAAAACAGCCTTGTCGACTATAATTCTATAGCTGCGAGGACACTGCAGATGAAGTTCTGTATCATAGCAAGCAAATGCGGCTTCTGTGGAAAGGTAATATTACAAATCGGCATTACTCTGTAGATGTGACCAACATGTTGGCAGCATGCAAAGCAAAAAAATATAAAAAACGGCTTTGGCACATGCCGCCAAACGGTACTTTGCGCTTGCCCTACCGCACCAACAACATTAATACCAAAAGCCACATTTGTAGCGGCAACTGATATTCACCAATATTCGAAAATAAGCAGGACTAAAGGTCACTCGATGGTAACTTTTTGGCTCATTAAAACGCATTTTTCGCAGTGCATTTAAATGTACCTTTAATGTGCAGGTAATGTGTTAGCTTGAGCATTCCATGGTTCCAAAAAATACACATTGGCGCATAAAAATATACAACAGAATGTCCGATATTTAATTTACTAAAATCCCTCCGTGGCACATTTCAGGCAATTTAAGTCCCACGTATTAGGAAAAAATGCGTTCTTTCCTGAGACATGTTCACTTATCTGAAGTGATATTAGCATCTGCTTTGACATAAGTAATCTGTTAAGTGTGTACTCATTGGCATGCGTGATCCAGTCGCAAACTTCGACTGCTGATACCCTCTTAATCATACGTACAACCGTTTCTCCACACGCTAGCATCTAACAGGCCTGTTAATGTTTTAAAAGGCTCTGAAAGTACCACTGCTTGCGGAATTTTGTTTAAAGCTTTAAAATTCCTCATTAGAAGGCTCCACTCGATGTTCGTATAAGTAAAACTGATGAATCCTCTTGAGGAGACCAACTTACTTAATGTGCATCAACATGGATTCACAAGTGGCCGATCATGCATTGGTACCCTGTCTGTATCTCTAAAAATCATAATGAATTCTGCAGAAATGGGTTTCAAGTGGATGTGGCCTACACCTTGCTTCACCAAGCCGTTGGCATGGTTCCACATAGACAGCTGTTATTTCATTTGCATAAAATGGGCATAAATAGTCACCCATTCATATGATTTGCTGACTTTCTCACAGGAAAATGGCAGCATGTTTGTTTTGGTTGCGCTTAGATAGAGTTTTTACACCGTTCAAAGTGGGGTTTCACACTGGAGCGTTCTGGATCCAATTCTATTTCTGATACATGTGAAAGACTGCCTTTATTTCCTCACATGCAGGTTAGTAATGCTCACTGATGATCTTAAGTTATTAATTCAAGTATACAGCTGGAGGATACGCTGAGTTTGCAAAATAAATTGAACGTCTTGCAAGCGTGGTATGATTTTTGACAAATGCCAGGTCATTTGATTAGGGTCTCGTTACATAAAGATGACGAACTTTGAATATCAGTACTTCAGATGAGTTCACAGCTCGAGCAATTATACAAGCTAAGGGGCCTTGGTGTGTAAAAGTTGCCCACCCTCACTCCCTCTCTCAATGGCTCAAGATAGCTAAAGGAGGCTATGTGTTTCCTGGTAAATCCTTGTTTTATTTTGATGAACTTATTGTTTGAGGGTTTTGGACATTTGTCCAGCCGGTGTTATAATATTGCGTTTAGTCATGGCACACCTGGATGAGGCAAGGTTACATGCTATTGGACAAAATTCTTTGAAGGGAAACCGAACTCATCAATGGATTACACTGCCTAACATATGAGGGTTGGCAAGAAAGGCTAAAATGTTTTCTCCCTCTTATAGGCAAAACAAAGGGAGTATGATTATGGTCCTCAAAATCGTCATGGGAGTTGACTATGCTTGTCAAAAATGACAAAACTCTGAGATCACCATTAAAAACTAAAGATAAACGACGCCAACCTTGAAGTACGGACCTACTTATTTCTTTCAGTGAATGATTGAGGAATGGAAAAATGACCCATATCGGTTGTTTTGACCAAAACCTGTGAGAAATTTAAAAGAAGACTTGTTGAAACATAACTTTATGGATCTACATTTAGTAGACATCAATGACTGATATAATGTTCCCTAATTTCTTTGCAAACCCATATTTGTTTCGCTAGCATTTATCCGTAAAAAGAGTTTTCAAAGGGTCTGCCTGAATCTTTTGCAGATACGACATTATAGTGAATTTACTGATGAAGATGCAAGCAGTATTTCCCAGTCCGTTCGAAGAAGTTATCGAACCTTTGGCCAAATTAGGCCTCTAACCGAAATACTTAAATAAATGCATGTTTTTTTGCAATAGCGCCTGTTATGTACTGGCAATCTCCTTAAAGCGCAGGAAAAATTAAAACATACAGATCGTTTTTGCAAGAATATTAGCTTTATTTAGGGTTTTTGTTTAGTCAATAACGTGCGAAATGAGAATTTCATTTCCAGGAAAATAACATGTTTTCAAAGGTCTAGCAATAGCATGCATGGAAGGAATAGCTATACTGTATAAGAATTAACGTTTAATGTCAATAATTTTAAGATTCATGAATAATTTGCAGTCATGAGCTTTTTGTACTAAACAGACCCGAAACCTTTTTTTTTGTTTTAGTAAATTCAGACTAAAGTGATCTTTTTTCCATTTTTAGAATTGAGTGGCACGTGCTTCCGGACTGCCGACACCTCTTATCCAGGCCCACGAGAATTTTCTTATTTTCCCTCATGTATACCTCTACTGACATTGATTTGACGGCGCCAAGCAGTGCCAAATCAATAAACCTATTTTTTAGTATTCACTATATCATACTCTTTGTCATCTTTCTATTATTTTGTTCCGTATTATTCACTATGGTTTCTCATTCATTTCCCTTTTACATTCTCAATAAACTTTCTCTCTCATTACTATTCTACATAAACATTATGTCAACTAATCCCATATATCATAACTCGACTAAAGCTGAGAATAATGAGCTTTTAGACAGAATTATTGAAGCAACTACTTTCAAATCGGACGAAGTCTTCATCTCCAACCCCTGCTGACAACCAATTTCCCGTTTCCCCATTCTCGTTCGGCAACTACACTTTCGCGGATGTTTATTTGGCAGACGAAGAATCGTCTGCAGTTTATTCGAAGATCGATTTTCTGATCAGCTGATCGATGGTCGAATCGTTCATTTGTGTGTTTTGACTGCTATAACCTCGTTCAAAACCGCATCTGCCACGCCTTAAGATGATGGTGCTTGCGGCCCTAACCTTCTCCCCGGCGTCGACCTAACACGGACTTTTGACGATTGTTTCGGGTTCCTCTGTCAGTGGTCTGAGAAATCAGTAATGAGAGTATCATTTGTCGAATGTCTGGCAATTCTAGCATGACCTTCACGATCTATACGGCGATTTCCTCGTTCGACCCTAAGCGTACGAATGATGTCTGCGAAGGTTTCCCCTGTGTTGCATCCTTGACAGTAATGCTTATAGTAAGTCGATACGCATTATGCTCACACCTGCAGTGGTGAAAAATAGCCCCTGTCTTAAAATGATTTCTCACTCGACGAGGAGTTTTTTGAACCCTCAAACGATCTCATAAGCTCTCTCATTCCGACGTATTTTTTCCCAGAAGTGACAGATTTTTTATCCTTAAAAACACACAACCTTCATTCAATAGGTGCCTTTTACATCAAAAGGCCCAAGGAGTTTTTATTTCACTGCCTGCTCTTGTATCTATTTTTGGACTACACTGACTTTTGTCATTTTTCATCGTCATAACCTAACTTAACACGATTTCGCACTTGTTTTATTTACTTTTTTTCCAATGACAGTACCCTTCCGGGTGCTAAAATAAAACATGTATCTATCACACATGAGCTAATCAAGGGCATCCTGAAGGGGTCTTCAACCGATGGGCTCATTGCTGAAGTCGTTCTGCAAAAACGTGAGGTACGGTTGTTCGAAGAGCACGAGCCCACATTTGGGCCACTTTCGAATCATCGGTCAGGATAGAATCATCTTCTATAACGATCGAATAAAGTTGATTTTACCCGATCTACTGTTCACGGTGAAAAAAGGTAAGGGCGGACCTCGGCTCTTGGATGTTCTTGTCGGCCGCCAACCTACCGGCAAAATGGCGACGCCAGTCTACCGAAACCTTCAAACAAAATGCAAATGCTGATTTAAAAGTGTATTCACCCACTGCCGCCAAAACGAAGTTGTTTCGCACACTATACCGGCGAGTATAAACTCAATGCAGCAATCCAGCCGCCCTCGGTATGAGATGACCCCTCTCCGGTAACTTTTCACAGCCAACGGCTATCGACAAAACGTTCAAATAACTGAATTAAATGCTACACAAAACGCGGGATGAAGAGTTTTGCCAGGAGCATTTTGGTGGAGTATTCCGTATATAAATGGGGCTTTGGAAACCGTAGCTAGATCCGTCGTGCATCTCGGACTAAGAGATACCCACAGAAGAGGTCAGTCGTTTTCTAGCGACTTCATAATAAATAAATAAATAAATAAATAGTATATTTAAGGCCCAGAGAGGCCCATCATTACAAACTTAGTATCGCGGTATAAATAAATACAAAGTAGATAATTGCTACACTATGAGAGCAGCCATATTACCAGTAGAAATGAGTTGTATGGTAGGCATATCCGATTCAGAACTATTTGTCGTTTTTAGAACAATAATCAACAATCTTTTACACATACGGTGAACTAGAAAAGAATCAGTAAAAAACTCCTACGGTTAAATCGGAGGCGGAGTTAGGCGAGCCACCAATTTTTTTAAAAAAACTAGGAGAATAAACTGCTTTACTTAAAAATTGATAGCTAGTTTCCATGGCATAGTATTGTGATGTTGCTGACAACGAATGAGGGTTCGGAACACTCCTTGTCGGGTGAGATATAATATAACAGTCAGAGCTACTGTTAATAACCACCAGTGGATGTTAGAGAGGATGAACTCATCAAATAAAACATGGTCGAAGCGAATAGGAGACATTAGAGGTCACGAGATCATCATCGAGATGCGACCCTGCTGACCAATCAAAGAAGTGAAACCATCAGAACCCGCCTCGATCATCAACTGAACCTGGAGACCATCGTCGGGGTTGCGAAACCGGGGAAAGGTATCAAGGTTGTCAAGAGTTGCGGTCAGAGGTGTTCATCAGCAGTATTCTAGGATAGGAAGAACAAACATGCGGTACAAGTTTAACTTTATTTCCGGAAGGAAGAAATTATGTGATATACAACCACAAATCTGTGCAGCCTTTGCAGAAATTTGATCTGCATGAGGCGATAATGCTAGCTTATTTGTGTAATTTTAGCGTAATTCTCTTATAATTAATCGTTCTAAAAGTGTACTTATTTAAATACTCAGGGGTCTTGGAAGCTTGGCGGGGCCAAAACCACATGAAACTAATCTTAGATGGAAAAAATTCCATCTGCCAACTAGAGCTCCAACGTGAGAGCAAAAGTAGATCACTGTGGATTTTATCAACACAACTATTGACAGTGTCCTTAGAAAATGAGTAAATGCACTTGAGATCGTCAGTGTAAGCGAAAGTTTGTGAATTTGTGAGTAAAGTTGAAATTTCGTTTATGTACAGAATGGAGAGAAGGGGACCTAGAACCATGCCTTGAAAAATGCCACTCGTGATCGGCTGAGGCGTTGAATAGCTATTACCTACTAAAACCTTCTGGCTGTGGTTAGACAAGAAGGAACCAATGAGATCAAGGAGAGGAGGCCGGATGCCGACGGCTTCCAGTTTCACCAGAAGAGGTCTATGCGGTACCTTGTCAAAGGCTTTGCTCAGGTCAAAGTAGATCACAACCACTGACTGTTGCTCATTACAAAGGGAAGTGACGAGGTTAAGAAAAGCTAATTGACACACTTTGCATGATCTTCCAGGTAGAAAACCATATTGCGAGACGCTTATAGCTTATTTTCTTGGCAAAAGTCAAGACTTTGATTAAAAATAATTTTTTCAAATTAGTTTGCTAGAGCCGGGGTTTTGTGAACACCTCAATAAGTATCTACGTCCGAACGAGATCCCGACTATAAGACAGGAAGAATAATACGTGTCTTCCATGAGCCAGGAAAGAATCCGTTTAAATGATAAACTGAGAATATATGGCTAAGCAATCGGGGAAAGCTCGGCACTCTCTTCAATAACTGAGTTTGGAATACCGTCAGTCCCCGAAGAGTGCGAGTTTTTCAGACGCATTATTTGCTTACGAATTAGTTCTATGGAGATATCAATGGTGCTGATAACATTAAATGAGGATGCCTGAAACATCGGAACCGGTTTAGATTCCATCGTTAGATGGTTTGCAAAGAATGCACTAAACAATTCTGCCTTGTCAGAGTCTTCAATAACGAAGTTCTTCGCTTCATTTAATAATGGAGGTATTTCATAACCACTTCGGCGCAGCTGCAGCATGTGCAAATATGTTGAAGAAACTGACCGACAGCTTCAAACACTAATGCACGAGGGTTGATTAGCTCTACAAATTGTGAACACAAAGTCAGAGGTAGCAACCATTGTTGCTTAGATTGGGCACTTCTTTTACTTTGACGCCAATGAAATAGTGAGCCGAGGCGCCGCTCAAACTTCAAGGCAGATCAAATGGGTCTGGATGTCCACCGACCGCTCAGTCTACCGCCACCTTAATGTTCTTGTCTTTTATCTAGGTTAATGGAACTTCCTGACAGTAGACACTTAGGCATGGAACAGTCGGGGCCTCAAAACATCTCTGCAGCCAACGAGAACGGTGATAGGCTGGCCGATGCGGCACAACAGGCGGTGAGCGGGGTTGGTGTTAGCGGCGAAATAAGTGGGACTTAGCGAACAGCCGTTATCGGCAGACTATGCACAATATAAGTAGAGCTGCTAGCATGACTCTCCAGTCTCTGGAGATGGATAGACGAAACAACTACTTGAAATATCAGACAAACAATAAAACCTCTCCCAGTAGTCGTTCCCTCTTTTTTTCTTCTTCTTCTTCGCCAAAACATTATATTAGTTCAGTATAGCTCAGTGTATTTAAGGGAAATGGGTATTACCTTTGAAGACCCTACTACTATAAAAAATAACTGCAATATTGCAGTCGAAATACACATCATTGCAAAGTAGTGAATAACATAACGCTCAATCTTCTTTGCTTCAATGTATAGTTTTCTTTGGAATAACTTGCTAATTGAAATTAGGTCGTTAACTAATCTATCTGCATTCAAGCGAAGACTGCAAATTTATCTTAACACTGATTCTATTAAATTTTATTTTCCTCATCTTTTCCCAGAAGCTTTTCCCATGACTTGGACAAAGGACCATCGGGAATTTAAGTGACCCTCTTAATAATAGTTGTATTTAATGCCGGTTTACAGGCATTGTCAGATGAAATATTCAGTGGGTAGAGGCTGACAGTGAAAAAAACTCCTGAATATATATCATTATAAATGTTTTTCCTATCTTTATGTTATTCAGGAGAAATAACTGCCGCCTGTAAGGATGATAGCAATTCAGATCAGGGAAGGGCTAACACAATTGCAGTCTCTTTGCAGTCTCTCTGTCTTTGCTAGGAACCGGGATTCTGCCCCAAGCAAGAAAGCATCCATGTACGGTTGCTTGCTGAGTGCCGAAGAAGTCAGTGGGTGCAGGCTGCAGACACGGTGCTACCTCGAGTCGCCCATGAACTATGATGTCTCCTTATATCACCAGTCATCCAAACGATGAAGTCATACGGACGTACACATTCGGTGGTCCACACTCTAAAATGCTGCCGTTTCTTTAGATACTAACCATCATCAGAATGCAATTCTGGATCCTAAGATGCTAAGGACTTAAGTTTATTGACGCATTTTCGTGATATTTTGTTTCATATGCCTAAGGGATCAAGAACAAATCATTTCGACGTTTCTTTATCTCATTCTGAAATACTACTGTAGTATTTACCTTCTCTACCACCTGACCTTATTTTCCTAAGCAGTTTTTTCTCCTACCTTCTATTCAAAAATGAAGGCCTATTGAACTCTGCCTCCATTTTTAAGGTAGGAGTTTTTTTCACTGCCTATTTTTTCTAGTTCTTCATTAATTTCAAAACATCGCTAACTGTTGACATAGCACGACAAGTTCTGTCTACAGTATTAAGTATTTGTACATTTTATCTGCACACATTGTCATAACTTTATTTCGTTACTAAGGTTTGTTTAGACAGTGCCTTGTCGGTGCTAACCAAATATAAATTCTAAATAAATATTCACGTAGAAAGAAAACTGTTTTTTACAGTTGAATCTAGGCACAGTCATCCTGAAGGTCCGATGGTTACCTTTGTCAAATAATAGATATCACCGTTATCTGTTTGTATTTTCAAAGCTTTTTTATGATGAAGCAGTTCCTTCCTGTAAGAATGAACAGTAATTGACAAGCGAATATAGATTAAGTTTATGTTCGAATGTTGCGATCGTGTGCACCCATATGACGTCCTCTGAGATTTCGGTCCAGGCACTGAAAACTCGCTGCGTAAACGAAGGGCGACGAACATCCATGTTGGATAAGGCTCATCGAAGATACTCCAGTTAAAATACATATGTTACTATAAAGTAGTGAGTAACATAGTCACATAGAATGAAAATAGTTTTTTAACACTGGGATCTGGGCACAGTCATCCTGAAGGATCGAAGATTACCTATATCCCCGTTATCTGTAGGTATTTGCGAAGTTTTGGTGTGATGTATCAGGGCCTTGCTGGAGGAATGAACGGTATTTTTCAAGCAAATATAAATCCAGTTTATATTTGAATGTGTCACTTTATGTCACTTATTGAGGGAATCAGGCTTTCGCCTTTGAGCTCCCTATTCACATGCGAAAATGGCAATAAAATAAACGTTTATAACAATAAATCTTACAAAACTAAATGTTAGGTCATCGATATACCTGGGCTTGTACAAACTCTCGCTTCTGACAAAGTCTTCATTATGTGCGCAAAGTATTCTCAGCAGAAGTTTATCTAGTTTGCATTAAACTTTTTCAAAAGTTTCTGAAAGGACAACTTCATCGGGAAGTCCATTCCATGCTCAAACAACCCTCTGCGAATAGGCGTTCCGACGGGCGTCCAATTGGACAAACTTCCTCTGCAGTTTAAAGGGATGATCCTGCAGATATTCCGACCCAGCCAATTCGAAAGAAGTCAGCAAATTTCAGGGCACAACCGCGGCCTCTGACTATCCGGTAGGTTTGGATGAGGTCACCACGTAGTTGCCTGTAATTTAGAGGAAACAAATCAAGTTCAGCCAGTCTGGCTTCGTAAGGCAGAGGACGAAGATTCTCGAACATCTTTGTAGCCCTCGCCTCTACTCGTTCCAGCTATACATAATCCTTTTTAAACAACGGATGCCAGACCTGGATGGCATACTCCAAGTAAGATCTAACAAATGCTCCGTAGGTTTTTCGGAATATTTCCTTATCAATCTGCACAAATCCACGTCTGAGAGCAAATAAGACCTGTGTTGCGCGTTTAAGCTGCCTTTAAACACTGTGAAGATGGTTTGAGTGAGGAGTTTATTAGAACACCGAGGGTCCTTCTGTTCCTCGACAATTGAAAAGAATTGCCTGTCGAGATGTTATTGGTAGGAAATCATCCTCCTCACTGATTCTTCTGGTACACAGTCTTACGGACCACGCACTTCCCAACGTTAAAATTTAAGAGCCAACGAGCAGAACAACTGCTAAGACGGTTCAGACTCTCTTGAAGGGCGTGCCTATCGGGCATCAGATCTGATGGCCCTCCACAATTTAACATCGTCTGCAAACATGATGGCGTTGCAACCCAGGTTGTTGACACGGTCCTTGATGTAGACTATTAAGAGTGTCAACCCTAAGACGGAGACTTAAGGGACACCACTTAGAACCGGAGAAGGTGTTGGGTTCGAGGTATCGATGTACACAGTTTGCAATCTTCCTGAAAGAAAATATGCGATCCATGTCAGTGGCATTCCCCTTAGTCCAATTTCCGATAATTTATAGATTATACGTTTACGTGGGACACTGTCAAACGCCTTCTTGAAATCAGTGTAGATGACGTCAACCCTTTCATTATCATCCAATGCGCGAGTCCAGTGCTTTCTCAACAGCAATAAACAGGAAATACAATAGTGATTCTGTCTAAAGCCATGCTGGAGCTCCGAGAGTAATCGGTTTTCCTCCATGAACCTCATGGTGGCCTTCTTAATTACAGATGCCGTGATTTTACAGTAAATGGAGGTAAGACTAACAGGCCAATAATGTATGACATTAGATCGAGCCCCACTCTTGTATATGGGGTATATATTTGCTGCCTTCCATTAGGATGGCAGTCTCGCTGATTAAAATTATGAATTGAATATAAGCACTAGTGGTTTGGAGAGGTCGCCTGCCAATTCTTTCAAGGAATTTGCTGGTATATCGTCTGGACCAGATAACTTTACTTCGTTGAGATTTGTAAGTTCTCGTTCCACGAAAGGTTCCAGGAAGAGTATATATTCAAGCACTGGACCGGCGTTTACAACAGCACTGTTGATATGGTCATGATGAAGTTCAGTGTTTGTAGTGAATACCGAGGCAAAGAATCAACCCAAGTGCTCGGATTTCTTCGCCATTTTCAACGAATTATACGCCATTCCCATCCATTAGTTCCGCAACTGGGTTCTTGTTTTTAAACCGACTTTTGCTATAATAGAATAAAATTTTAGGCTTATTTATAGCCTGCTGGATAATTCTTGATTCATAGTTATTCCTTGCCTGACGGATCATTTTTTTGACAGTATATCGTTGGCGAAGAAATTCTTCGAGATGTTCTGCTAATCCTGTTTCCCTGAATACCTTCAAATTTTTATTCTTCTTCTTCAACTGCCTGTTAAGTTCTCTTGTTAATCAGGCAAGGTGACTAATTTTATATTCCTTCACTGGATAATAGTGCTCAATTAGATGGAAATGAAATCGTCTTAAATGATCGCGAGTTATCCTCCGAATTCCCTTTGAGCAAACAATCCCATTACATGGACATCAGTTCTTTTTTCATCGCGTTAAAATCAGCCTTTCATATAGTTTGCTTGCCTTCCATTCCCTTTTGGCGTTGAGAATAAAGTGAAAACTTCCGCAGTAGCGTAGTCTGGTCACTCATAGCGAGAGGTGCAAAAGAATACACTTCATCAATGTTAGAGAAGTCTTTCCTAAATACTAGGTCAATGCAATTAGCTCTCTGGTTCTCTCTAAATATCGTTGGTCAGTTAACCTTCTACAATAGAAGTTGTTTGAGAGTGAGATCCATTAGCTTGTTGCTGAAGGAAGCTGGCACACCGTCATTTGTCTAATTTACCCAGTCTTCTGTAGGTGCATTGAAATCTCCAGCAATAAGCACCTCCTGTTGACTTGCAGCTGTAGTTGAAATGTTTGGTAGTCTGTAGACAGTCAAATATTGTAGATTTTGTGAAAAATTCTTTTTTGTATTTATCCAGACAAATTCATATTCAAGGAAGATGGCATACTCTCGTTCGACTGCCAAGAATTCTGACCTTTTGTATACGACCACTCCACCTCCTTGTCTATGTTTATGGTCTCTTCGAAAGACCTGGTATTGCAACCTCTCTATCCACGATTTCGGCTGTGAGCCACGTTTCCCGAATGGCAGCGACATAGGGGGTTTGATCCGAGATGATTACCTTGATTTCATTATTTTTTCGAAAAGAGACTCTATGAATTGTTATTAAACCATCTCAATTTAGACTGTTAGTCATCATATCATATCTGGTAATATGGTACGGGTAATTGTCTGTCTTAATCTTGACTAAAATGATTGTTGCTGCCTGATTGCTTGCTGAACTATATGTTTGTGCCTAATCGGTCAGTTCACATATTTGAAAATATTGATGAAGTGCCTGTGTATAAGACAGACAGAATCGTTATGCTCTTCATCAGGCACGCATGAACAGATAGAAGGAGAGAAGAAGTTTATAACCAAAGGGATCTATGTTAACGGTAACAGTAGTACTTCCTTGGGAGTACGGGTTAAATTTTGTACTATCTGCAATAAACGAAAAGAGACCCAATATATGTAGAATTTAAGATTTTATATTTGGTAAGCGCCGGAAAGGCACTGTTGAAACAAACATTAGTACCGAACTAAAATTATGACAATGTGTGCAGATAAAATGTACAAATATGTAATAATGTAGGCAGAACTTGTCATGTTAGGGCAAAAGTTAGCGATGTTTTGAAATAAGTGGTAAACTAGAAATAGAAAATGATAAGGAGACATCTCCCAAATGAGAGCTGAGTGATCACGAACAGACTGAGATCTTCCCTTCTCAGGGAACGTCAATGAGGACTGAACTTTATTTAGGGAGCGGTTGTGGCATCTAGTGAATTACCTCAGTTTTGTATCAAAGCCTAAAATGTCCAACTAACCTTAATTGCTAACACGAGCTCTAAAACAGAGATTAACAAGAAAGTGAAGGCTGTGGAAGAGGTTTTTGCGAAACAAACGGAAATGCAGCCTTTGAAGCATCAAAATTAAAAAAGAACCAGGCAAAAAGCTTCGTTTTCAAAGGGAGGTGGGATTTTGAGAGTCATTTACTCCACTGAGCACTTCAACATCCCAAATTAATCTATATAGATATAATAATAATAATAATAATAATAATAATAATAATAATAAATACGAATAAATTGGAAGACATGCATCACAGGAAGTATAAAACGAAGCAAAACAGCTCTTTGGGAAACAATAAGAAACTTTATTAAGTACCTTTGCAACGCTGGTTCCCCATGTCGTCGTCAGACATGTGGTAAGTGCGCGAAAACAGTTAAAATTTAAAAGGTGCCGGAAAAATCGATATTGCTGAATCAGTCCTGCCCATAGCTATCATTGTGGGTGGACCTCTCATCCGGATTGGCTACCACTTTTTTTACTTTTCCTTGAGATTGTTGTATATGGCATCCAATTGGATGTGTCGATTAATGCACGAGTCATAATAGTGAATGGCCTCTAAGAATTCCCGGTCTGCCTTCGATGGGCAGAAGCCAACAATGCGAAATTTGTCATATGCAAATTTTTGCCCATGACAAATTCAGACAGGTAGTCTCGTCTCTTTACAGCCAAATGATGTTCAATTAAGTATGTAAATACTGAATTTCCTGTTCGACCGCAATACACCACGTTGCAAATCTTAAATGGGATCGTTAAACGAATACTTTTTCCTTTGATGCTCTTGTGAAAACCTCGGCGGCCTCAGTACCTTCTAATTTTTGCATCGTTACTTACGCTAGGAAGCCAGAGATTGGTGACCCCATAGAGACTCACTTTCGCTGTTTATAGAACTCTTGTGAGAATGAACAGTTCGTTTCTATGCATAATTCTTCTATGTATTGCCTTGCCAAATCTAATGGTATGGATGTGAAGAGAGAAACAACATCGAAAGCTATCATTATTTCATCTGCTGCAATGTTGAGTTCTCGTAATTTGTTCAGAAACCCTAAGAAGTTGCCAATGGATGTCTCACAATTCTTTATCAATGGGTTTAATTTGCGGAAAAGCCACTTAGAAATCTTATGCTTGGGTGCACTGATTAACGATTCTATCGGTCTTAGTGGCATTTCTGGTTTGTAAACCTTAGGTAATCCATATATCTTAGCTATGGTCGGTTCGGTTTGTCTCAAGGATTTGGCAGTATCTCCTGATATTTTCTTCTTTACTGTAAGACGCTTTAATACTTTACAGCCAACTGATGTTCGTGTAGGCATTTAAAGACTGATTTTCCTGTTCGGCCGCAATACACCGCATTTCAACTGTTACATGGGATCTTGAAAACGACTTCTTTTTCCCTTTAACCCACTTGTGAAAAACTCGGCGACCTCGGTGCGATTCAAACCCATGCATTCTAAAAACGACCATTGCTTTTTTTAAAGCCCGTTTGAAAGTTTTACTGTTTTTTGAATATTTACTCAAGTCTGACGACGACCTGAGGAACCGGCGTCAAAAATTTACCAATATATATATATATTAGAAACTAAATATGTTCTTTTGGGAAAAGAGAAAACTGTATTAGTAAATTTTTGACTTTGGTTCCCCAGGTCGTCGTCAGACTTGATTTAATGGTCAAAAAGAGTTAACATTTCAAACGTGCTTTAAAAATCGATGGTAGTTTTTGAATGCGCCCATAGGTGGCTTCCGTGTGCATCAGTCTATTTTGATTGGTTCTTGCTTTCTTTCCATTTTCCATGAGGTTTTTTGTACGCGGCATCCAACTCAATGTGCCAATTGATGCATGACTCATCGGAGTGTATGACCTCACGAAACTCTCGGCCTCTTTTGGCGAGTAAGACTCTGACTATGCAGGTTTTGTCCCAGGTGAAGGTGTGTCCTGTATCAAGGCTGTGCATGGCCCCTTGGGACAAAGGTTCGCACCTCTTGACCGCTAGTTGATGTTCGTGGATGCGTGTGGAGGCGGCCTCGCATGGGATCTTAAAGTTGACTTATACTGTATCAAGATAGTCAACCCTATCCTTAGGGTGTTCAAGTCGAGTGCTTAATGTAGTCATTGGTTTGTGCGCCACTTTTATTTGGTGTTTCCGCAAGTGTCTTTAAAACTTGTTCAGACACATTCTTAATATAGGAAAGGATGCGCCATGTATTTTGTGGGCGCCTAATTGGAACTGTCTAGTTGTTTTCCTTTGGGAACTTGTTGTTTCATGCATCAACGTACAAAATCCCTGGGAAACCATTTTGCGAAAATAAATCAAACAAGTATTTGAAATCGGTTCGATAGCTTCCTTCGTCCGAGTGATGTGTTTTTGCTCGATGTAGCAGATTGCTGACGGCATTCCTCTTGTGAGAGATTGGGCTATTGCTCTCGTAGTGTAGAAGTACTTCCGCATATGTTTCTTTGTGGTAAACGGATCTGCGTTATATTCCATCAGGCGTTTGCTGTATGAAAACATCCAGAAATGGGAGTTTATTGTCAAATATTTTCTTTAGTGCGAATTTGATTCCCGGAATGGTTGATTTGATAGTGTTGTGAAGCGTTTCTAGTTGGTCCTTGTTAACGACAACAAACGTTTTGACCACATATTGTACCCAAAACTAAGGGTTAACTTATGGAAGAGGCGTAGATTCTGGTTTCCGCATTGTCACTTTAGCAAGGAAGCCAAATATGGGTGACACCTTTGAAGCTCCTTTTAGTTGTTGATAGTATTAGTGGTTGAACGAAAAATTGGTTTCTAAACAAAGGTCTATGAGTTTAAGTTAGGCAGTTGTGGGAACATTCGTATCATATAACTTTAGGACTTCGTCTGTGTATTGCCTTGCTAAGTCTAGAGGTTTGGATATGAACAAAGAAGCGACATCAAAGGAGAGCATTATCTCATCAGTGGCGATTGTGATTCCTCCGAATTTCTCTATAAATTTCATAGAGTTCTCAATTGTAGTTTCACAATCTCTCATAAGTGGGTGAAGTTGATGGAATAGCCAATTGAAAAATTTTGTAATTCGGCAGTTGTTTCGTCCCTAGTATGAGTTTAAGAACTCTGTCCCTTAGTAGGGTCCGTTGAAAGAGGCCTGTATGTAGGGCTATCTTATAATAGCGACATCATCTTTTGATTGAAGTCTGACCTGTTCAAAATCACAGTTAAGCCTCCTTTGTCAGCCGGGAGGATCACAATGTTTTTATCAGCTTTAAGATCCTTTAATGCTTTCTTTTCCTTTCTCTTCACTATCACATAAAGAGCACAGATTGAAGACCAAGATCATATCCCCTCTGTATTGCCTAGAAGAGAGGGGAAACATTTTAAGTCTTTCTAGTCGACCTTCATAGGGTATGCACTCTAGTCCATTGACAAGTTTTGTCGCCTACCATTGAACCTGCTCCAACCGAGTGTAGTCTTACTTCGTCTAGGGGCACCACATCTGAATGCGATATTCTAACACCAGCCGAACAAAGGTTCGAAACACGCGACCAGAAATCTCTTCGACAAAATTAACGAAGGATCACCTGATCACTTTCAGGATACACATAGCCTTCTTTGCTCTCTTGGCACAGTGCAACGATGGTTTGAACATGGGCGTTAACCGCACACCCAATTCCTTTAGATCATTTATTTGGCTGCTGATGAAGTACTGATATTCAACCCTCTGCAACCTTCTGTAAGAAGACTGTAGTTGGATGACATGGCATTTGTTGAAATTAAGGTTCAGCAGCAACTCATCACACCACTTTTGCAAGTGATCCATTGAGATTGAATTCGGTGAGTTCCGCGCATTCTCCGGCCTTTCCATCAAAGTTTAGAACTCCTGCTCATCAGCCAGCATGACCTTCTCACATGTCACACAGTCAAGTCAGTCGTTCACGTATGTCAGAAACAGAATGGGACCCAGAACGCTCACCTGTGGAACCCTTATGTTGAATGATTTCCAAGTGCGACTTGGTGTCAGCAATAAAAAAAGTCGGCTTACAAACCAATTTTCTAATGATTTCATCTAGCTTTCCGTGTATTTGAGCAAGTTTTTGAGGCAGGATCGGCCATTTCTAAATCCATTTTGACATTAACTTAGCCAGTTTTTCTGTTCAATATGCTTCATTAGTTCAGTTTTGATTATCTTCTCCATTAGTTTTCAACAACTACTTGTGAGACTGACTAGTCTGAAGCTACTTGGTGATTTTCTCTCTCCCCTATATAAATGGGGGTGATCTTGGCTAGTTTCCACTTGGCAGTGTCCAGGTTCCCAGGACCGAATGTGTTTTCATCCAGGGTTCTCAAAGATATCGCTAGTGAACTTCCTGCGCCTTTGTCACTGTGTTTTCAACGTGCGTTTTACTGTAGAACACTTCCTGAGGAATTGGAAGCTGGCGCATACAACTACCCTATATAAAAAGGGTAACCGGACGTCAGGTACAAATTACATGTCAATAAGCTTGACATAGATCCCGGGAAGGTCCTGGAGAGGATCAGTACGACCAAATCAGTGCAATTGTTAGAGAGTCATAATTTTTGTCAAACTGTTAACACAGTTTCCGAAAATTAAGATCCTGCCCGAAAAACTTTGCTGCAATTTTTTCAAACCTGGACATGAGCTCTTGAAGATATACATGTGGTTCACACTACCTTTCCTTGACTTTTAAAAGGCCTTTGACACTGTGCCACACCAGTAACTGTTTTACAAGCTAGAAATAATAGGAATTGGGGTAACCTCCTCACATGGATCAGTGGCATCCTCGTGGATTGGCAGCAGATGGTGTGCATCGGCTAAGAGAGGTCAAGTTCTTCTGCGGTCAAAAAGTAATGTTCGCCAGAGCTTAGTGCTCGGACAAATTCTGTTCGTAATATATGAAGGTGATTGTGTATGAGATTTAGACTGTGAAGCAGCAATTTTTTCATGATTACATGAAAATCTGGAGTGTAATCCGGAGCTCTGCCGACGAAGACATACTACAGATCAACCATACTCGGGTGGAAGGTTGGTCAAATCGTTTGCTTCTGTGGTTCAACGTCAAAAAGTACACAATCCCTGGCTTTGGCAACTCAGCTGGATCCGCTAAACCGTATAAGCTACTTTATCAACTCTGCAGCCTAACAAGACGTGAAAACCCAAAATGACCTCCGTGTGCTGACGACCACATCCTTAAAACCATCCTTTCGCGCTTTAGAGCAACGAAAAGAGCAATGTCTGTGTTGCAATCCATCGATAGAGCCTTTTTGGATTTTGACGAAGATATCTTCCCCAAGATTTTCGGAACATTTGAGAGACAGCCTTTGGAATATATTACACAAACCTGGAGAGTCTGAGTGGTTCAATATTGGAACAGTCTATGAAGAGTTCAAAGGAGGGCCTCCTAAATGGTTAAAAGTCAAAGCTCCTTGCCATATGCAACCCACCAAACGAAATCTTTATTTGTTTCCTTTAAGTTGTAGGCGAATTTGCGGGGAAGCTCCTACAGATGTTCCACATTGTGATGGGATTTTATTGTTGCCTTGTTTTCGAGGACTTCTTTGAATTCGCTACCAAAACCAATCTCCGAGTATACTCGTTAGAACAACACGTTCAGCAGACCAGACTGGAAGTGCGCAATTTCTCCTTTTTCTGTCAGAGTGGTCAAACCATGGAATGTCCTCCCTGCGGATGTTGTGATGGCACCATCACCGGAAAGCTTTAAATGCACACTTGCCAGCTTTATTTTCCAAAATGAGCCAGAACGATGGGGATTGACTTAGCCATTGAGACTCATGCCAATTGTCATATTTTATGATCTTTTTTGGAATATTGCAATCCACATGGTTTCTCTGTACACCGCGCTTAACTTCAGGTTGCAAATAGTGTAGTAAAAAGCCCTATGCCTATTTCCCTCATAAACTTGAATTGAATTGAATAGAGAAAGGGTATGGTCTACCGCAATCAGTCTTGGTGTGACGTCTCTGCAGTTTGTATAAGAAAAGCTTGGGTGATTATATTTTTCCCTTGTTTTCCCTCAACAGTCTGAATCTTAGCTAAATACTCCGTGAACCCTAGGCAGATTTTTTTAAAAACAATGCTAGTTACATCGTCTTAATACTAGTTTAGTATTGGCGGTTCATATCTGTGTGTACAACTGCACCGAATTAACGGGCCTGTAAAAATAGGGTTTGTAAAAGGCACTGCCTTTTATCTCACCAAATAAACTAACAATTAAACCGAAACTGAAACCACTCAGTTGTCATGTACTTTAATGAAAATAACTTAACTTCAGCCATTTTGGCTCCATAAGGCAGATGGTCAAGATTATTCATCAGTTTCGTCGTCCTTGCCTACACTCGATCCAGAAGGAGGCAACGCTTCTTGAGTTACGGATGCCAAGTCTTTATGGCGTTCGCCTAATGAGGCCGAATAAATGAATTTATCATAGATACTTTCCAGAAGATTTCATGAACACATGCGAAGTGTCGATCCTACTATAGCCTTTTGGCCCAGCTATAATAATAATAATACTAACAATAATAATAATAATAAATTGTATATTTAAGGCCCAGAGAGCCCCATCATTACAAACTTAGTATCGCGGTGTAAATAAATACAAATTGGATAATTGCTGCACTATGTGAGCAGCCATATTAACAGCAGAAATGAATAATATGGTAGGCATATCCGATTCAGAACGATTTGCAATTTTCAAAACAAAAGTCAACAATCTATGACATATACGGTGAACTAGAAAAAATCAGTAAAAAACTCCTGTTAAATCGGAGGCGGTGTTTGGCGAGCCGCCAATTAAAAAAACTAGGAGAAAAAATCTGCTTCACTAAAAAATTAATAGCTAGATGCACTGAGATAGTATTGTGATGTTGCTGACAACGTATGAGGGTTCGGAACGCTCCTTGTCGTGTGAGAGATAATATAGCAGTCAGAGCTACTGTTTGTAACCACCAGTGGAGGTGAGAGATGAGGATCTCATCGTGGACACCAGGGTCGAAACGAAGAGAGAACAGTAGTGGTCATGAGATCATCATCGAGATGCGACATTGCTGACTGCATAGTCCACCAATCAAAGATGCGAAACCATCAGAATCTGCATCGATCATCAACTGAACCTGGAGACCATCGTCAAGGTTTCAAAATCGGAGGAAAGTATCAAGTTTGTCAAGATTTGGCGATGCTTGTTTAAAAGGGGGGGACGAAAAAGTGAATGCGAAGATTGACTCTGCAGAGAATGAGGGAAATATTTTTAGAGACCAATATAATATCAAGCGAGCTGCGTCAAATACCAGGAGGACCCTTTTCAAAATCCAAAATTTGCGAGTTTGGAAAGGAAACAGACAATAAGGACTTCATATGTTCCGAAGTTAAATTTTTGGGGAATTTTATTTTGAAAATAGCTTATGTAGACAACAATCTTATTTTCAGTGGAAGATTATTCCAGATGAAAGCATATTTGGAGGCAAAAAACTGTGGTTAGTTGTGGAGCTAAGGGGTGGTGAAATGATCATGGAGGAATTACGAGTGGCATAGGGTCAATCTACCGGAGTGAGAGCGTTAATTCATGGGAGATTTGGGCTAGAGTTCACGCGAAACAGGAAGCTGAAACCGGCTTCGAGTGTTCTAACTCACAGAAACTTAGTGTTTGCTAACTGGTATTTATCCGTATAAGAGATACTGGATCCAGGAGGAGAAAATAGGCTTCTATTAAAAACCCTCTGAACATTTTCAATCTTTCAGCGGTCAGAGGCGTTCATCAGCCCAAAGAGGGAACAGCGGTATTCTATGATAGGAAGAACAAATATGCGGTACAGGTTTATCTTTATTTCTGGAAGGAAAAAATTATGTGATATAAAACCACATATCTGTGCAGCCTTTGCAGAAATTTGATCTGCATGAGGCGATAATCCTAGCTTATTTGTGTAAATTAGACCAAAGTCTCTTATGGTTGATCGTTCTAAAAGTGTACTATTTTGAAATAATAGGGGTCCAGGAAGCTTGGCGGGGCCAAAACACATGAAGCTACTCTTGGATGGAGAAAATTCCATCTGCCAACTAGAGCTCCAACGTGAGAGCATAAGTAGATTAGTGTTGATTTTATCAACACAACTATAGGCAGTGTCCTTAGAAAATGAATAAATGCACTTGAGATCGTCAGCGTAAATGAAATTTTGTGAATTTGTGAGTAAAGTTAAAATTTCGTTTGTTTACAGAATGAAGAAAAGGGAACCAAGAATCGTCCTTGAAAAACGCCACTCGTGATCGGCTGAAGCGTCGAATAGCTATTACCTACTAAGACCTTCTGGCTACAGTTAGAAAAGTAGGAACCAATGAAGTCAAGGAGAGGAGGCCGGATGCCGAGGGCTTCCAGTTTCACCAGAAGAGGTATGTGCGGTACCTTTTCAAAGGTTCTGCTCAGGTCAAAGTAGATCACAACCACTGACTGTTGCTCATTACGAAGGGAAATGACGAGGTTAATGTACGCTAAGTTACACACCTCACATGATCTCCCAGGTAGAAAACCATATTGCGAGTCGCTTAAGAGCTTATTTTCTATGAAAATATCCGAGAGCATGCATCTACGCTATGCAATATTTAAGCACAAGTTTGCAGTTGAACCGGTTTTCTTACTCGACGGATGGTCATTTACTAAATGAGATTCCATGGGCATCTAGTTTATGGAGCCTGTTACCGTTTCTTAAAACTTGAATATGTAATAACGAACTATTGGTCACGTATGTCAACATCAATTAGCATGTTTGCCATATCACTGTTAGTACGACTCGAAAATAATTGATTTGTTCAAGGTTTTCTTGGTCCGGTTCCGGTATTTTCTATTAAGAGTAATCGATATGTTCGCACCTCTGTCTAACTAGTGTGCACTTCCATTTCTACTATCCTTGTCGGGTTTCGCAAATCCACAGTATTAATTCATGCTTTTGATTGTTGTCTTTTTCTCTTTTATACGCTGGAATCCTCCATCTATTTCGAAGTTTCAGGTGGACTAAATAAAAACTTAATAATTCAAATTTCAGATATATCAGGAATCCAGTAATGAAATGGGACCTTTGAAACTGAATGATTTAATGTACTACTACTTTACTAGGAACAAGACCAAAAATCAGAAACAATTTCTAATGATAGCCTTTTACCGAAAGAAATGACTTTGAGTAAGGTTAGAAAACCCAGCGTCATTTATTGAACGGAGGTTTAAGTAGCTGTCAATAGTTGAAGCCAAGAAAGATGGTCGATGGTTATTAGGACTTATCGTACCAGGACAGGTTGAAAGTGTTTGACTTATTCCCTTTTCTTAGAGGTACTTACGGGTGTTACTTGCTCTTGAAATTCCGTATTATCCGTAGCCATGGTTCCTCACTGAGACTGGAATATTTCTTCGAGTTTTCCTATACAAATCACCTTCGCAGCCATCCTTACAAAGTCAGAAGTAAACGCACGTGATTGAACCTTAGGTTTTTCTTCAGCCGAAAAGCGTACCAAGCGAGATGGTTAGCGCCGACATCATTTTTGATTTTAAGAGAACGCTTCATGACAGAAGGTGACTCTCGCAGTATGACTACTTCAAGCCAGCCTTATGAACTCCTTTTGACTCTGAATTTATTGCACACTGTTTCGGATTGAACCACGACAACTCATTTGAAGTTTTTTTATGCTTTGACTTGAAAACATTTGAATGTCTACAACTTTATATTGAATGTAAATACGTACTGATTAGGGTCATCAGGTACATTGCCTGTAACACTTTCAAATATATTATATATAATTATTGAACGCAAGAATGAATGGATAACATACAGTGAATATGCAATAGGAAACGGAAAATCTTCATTGAGTAAAACTGACAATACAAGAGCTACTAAAAATGGCCATGCTACTTGTAACCTGCATTGGGGTTCACAGCAATGAGTTTATTCCCTTCCGAAGCGCACCCTGCTGCAGCCATGTTTGTGCCCAATCGTTTTGATGCTATGATCACTGAAGACTGGGGTTATGTTTGTTTTCGTTCTATACGCCTTAGTATGAAGTTCACAATCGGTTCTGTGCGGGTAATTTGCCAGCAGAACTCAAATACGAGTGGGGCATGATTTCTGATAGCGTTGCTATGTTCAAAAGGTATTTGGCTGTTATGTTTTCGATTAAACAACTCCTCTACCTACAGGATTACCTACGGCCATCTAGGAAATTCAATTGCCAATTTTGTTTCGCATGAATCATATCATTGCATGTTTATTGCATGGTGTCACCTAACACGTTAAAAGCGAATAAAATCATTGCTGATTGTATTTAATCGTATGTAAGTGCAACTGCTTCTTCCGCGAATATCAAAATGCTACGCCTGTAACCCCCAAATGCACACACATCTATGCCTTCGTGGTCTTACTCTCCGTTTGTTCTTACGCATACTCTAATAGTGGAATACTTTATTAGACCACCTTTACCTACGGCCTCATCCTTCCCACCTATCTATGTCTCAGTCATCCTTCTTAACAGCTGGTCTTGAGTTAATGTCCATTTTAAGAAAATAGGTGGAGTTTGGTGCTGTGTTCTTCACATGTTTCGTTTTTGGACCTGAGCCGACGTCAAGTGCCATTAGGTACCCAGGTTAGCGACCGCTTGGTGACAAATTTTCGGTGTTCACCTGTTAGTTAACAAAGGGGACTTTATTCATAAGGGAACTTTATCGTTTATACGCAGTTTTCTTTTAAAGAATATTGCGTAACGACATTTGATATATTTTCTAGGTTATGGCTATTTTTAGCCAAATAAAATTTCGTCGGTGCATTAGATGCGGTAAATAATGCCGGAAAGGACTTAGGACGCCCCAAAAACATCTATCCTATGGCTGAATTGGCCTGACGCTTGCCTTTCGCATAATTAAATAATAATAATTATATTTAATGCCAGTCCACAGGCAATATCAGACGAAATACGCAGTGGGTATCGGGCTAACAGTAAAATGACGTTACTCAAAAAAGTGTCTTCACTAGGACCATCTGTCAGTGGTAAACACGATAAATAGGATTGGGATATCATAGCCATCCTGGGCCCAAAGCTTCATCAGTTTTCGTTTGATAATCGTGTTTTCCGGCATTAGCTTAATCGGTCAGTAGGACTTATAACAATGATTAGTATAGTGCGTAGAGTTTACGCTCTGTGTGACTTGTTGCGAGTTTAGGTACTTGACCAATTTACTAGGTTTCGAAAATGTAAGGGATGCATACCACATTAAAAAGGCACTAACTAAGAAAGGCAAACAGATACCTTCCACTGTATTTTACTCGCAAGTGCACAAAAAATCCTCGATGGTACCAACTCACTCACAAAAGAGGGACGTAATTAAAAGCAAAATATTTAATCGAAAAAGTACAAAAGTGCGAGATGAAACTTGGCAAAAAATGTGAGAGTTACAACAACGAAAGCAATCCCCCAGCTCTGGGCCACAGGGCAGCAAGATATATCCAAATGGAAAGCACATTTCCTGGATATGGCCTTATGTAAACAGCAATGGAAAATTGCACGTTGCTGGATTGCATACGACCAGGGCCGACTAAGGATGTGGAGGAGGTGAAGAGACCATCTGCGTAGCTTGGTCTGCCAATTCCTTGCAGTTGATGCAAACCTGTCACTTTTACGCGTTCCAGAATCTCTTCCTTCGTCATGTTGTACATGTTAAGTGGAAAGCCATAAGCCTGGAGGAAACCATGGAACACATTTTCAATGGAATTGCGGAAGTTTAAGGTATGGTTTAACTGTACAACCATGACTTCAGAATCCTCAGGAAACGGCAGTGTTTTAATAATCCAATTCTTATGAAATTTCTTGAAGTACAGGATGACCACTAAGTTGATATCATTAAAAGGTTTCAAAAAGTTGAACAAGAAGTAACTACCACAATGCACCTGGTAGTTCGTTTGGTTTGAGATTCACCCGTCAGGGCGCACGTTTGCATTTTGTCTGGTATGATGTACGCGTAGGTGGTTTCATTACACTAGATGGCGAGGCCGATGAAGCCGTTGCAATAATTTTTGAAGTATTATTTTTTTTCGGTTCTCATTAACCTATTTTTCATCTTAGGTCAGGGAAATTCCTTGGAATTTTTTTAGTAAAAAGGGTCACTTAATAAACAGTTCAGTGGATCCTCAATCCCAGATCTAACATGCGTGGCTTTGGCGCATAATTATTGAAACTCCCATAAGTAAATAGATTCTGTTTTAACCCTCTAATGAGCAATCAGTTGAGATAAGAAAAGGCATTATATAAGGATACTTCAACCGTCTGACGATAATGCAGGTATCATTACTGACCATGAGTATTTATCTTTGCTTAAATGTACGGACAAGATTTTCAATCAGACATTTCAAACTTCTAGCATTTATCATAAATTCGGCCTCAACTGGAAGCCTACATCTCACCGGAAAGCATATGCACTCGCCCCTCAATGCATGTCAGGAACGTGCGGTCGACAGCGTTTGGCTTAGGCCGCCGGGTTTCCTTAGAACCTGACTGGCACATGTCCGCGAGACTTCTCGTCTATTCCAGAACTCCCTTATTGAAGCGACTGAACCGAATGTTAGCGGGCCTGGACCGATGCTATAAATACTCTCAGTTCTTAAGTGATAATGAGTAAGAAACTTCAAGACCTTTTGTTGTGGTACTTCGTGCTTTGCTTCTATGTGGTGTTGGGATTTGAGGCGACAGACGAGCATGCATACAGTTCCTGGTTTCACTGAGTACCAGATCGGGTCATAAAAACAGCGCTGCCCAGCGTTTCTTTTCGAAAACTGCGAAGAAATATCTTGCGAAAGTAATTTCGTAGAAATTTTGCGTTTGCGTCATGTGACAAATTTTTGGGCCACGAATAGTGCCCTAATTGGAGGCTCGATAAATTATTTGATAAGTACGGATTCTTTCAGGAAATTGGTCACAGAGCCTTACCTCGTATTTCTGTGTTATCCTTGATAGTGATTCCTCAACTGCCTCATTCTGTTGTCCAAAGTTATCTTCTAACCTGAATGGGAGAGTTTTTAAGTAAACCACGATTTCAAAAGGCCAGGGAAACAAACTTTTAAACGTAAAGCACGAGATGCGTAACTCACTGCTCGAGAATCTTTGTCATTTCCCTCATAAACTCGTAGTTCATTCGTGTGATCTGAAAGGAGATGTTCGACATAAATTACTTTGGGTGTACATTATCTTTTGTGGTTGTTCTTACGAAGATAGTGGTCCAAGTTGTTTTTCACCTCGAAACCCAGTATACGCCTCCTTGGAATAACGCAGTGCTTAAAAATCATTTTTTACTTGAATTAATTCAGTAGCAAATATTTTCACACTTTATCTCCTAGCCCAGTGTCGCATAATGCGCGGACGCGTGATTGCAGTGGGAAGAATGTGTATGTAATCGGCCACTTGATTTCTGGTAATTATGCTGGATTAAGGTAACTGAACCTGCGGCTGGTCACAGCAGTCCACCTGATGTTGTGCATCTTTGCTCCAAAGCAAACAATATTGCATACACATGGCTAATCAATTCCATCAGGTCCGTTATCTAGCCCAATGAAGAGAGGTCGACTATAGTCTGGCTCTCGGCCTCAAGAGGATAGGAAGCCTCCAGCTTAGAGCACTTTAATCATTTCAGCACGGGTCAGCCACCCTCATTCTATACTAACACATTGTTCCTAATGGCAAGAGCGGGTCAAAAAATTATTTCTAGAGTTGGAAACATTGTCCGATCGGACACATTGGCTATCTGTGAGTCCTAAAATGCTATAATTATTATATTAAATTAGTTAATCGGAATTCGTCCGGATAGCCTGATTAACAGAGTAGAAGATCAACACCGTCCGCCTGTTTCGTTTAATTTTGCCGAAAAATCTTCGAGATGCCATGCACCCGCAAATTCTCTGGCATGTTCGACGATGGTCAAAACTACCTCAGATGCGATGGTGACCTGTGGTAGCTTAGATCACAGTAAGTGAGACGTTTGAAAAAGCTGTCCAGTTCTCTCCTTCTGGTTCACCCCATCTCCAACGTTAAGCGGGGGAATGGCGGAAAGACATTTACCCCACAGCTTTCGCAGCCCGTTCCCGCAGGGTTTCAAGGACAAACCTGAAGCAGCCAATCATCTGTCAGAGGTCATCGCTCGTGTCTTGTGTTCTATGTGTTGGTCTTGGCAGTATTTTTAGTGGGCAACAATCATCATCGCTTCCCAAGGAACTCACCTCTCCTCTTCTCCACTCGATAAAGGAGTCTTTCAAGGCGCCTTCCAGTTCAAACTTCAAGGCCAGTATCTCGCGCTCATTCGGAATCGAGTAGCCCAAATTTCTTGGCTGGACAGAGAAGATTGAGGAAGTCCTTTGCTGGTGATGTCTACCTGCGTGGATTGGGGTTGGAGCACCTAATGATGTATCTCCAACCACAGCATCAAACGGCAGCCAACATTTGTGATTACCAAGATCCCAGCTGACCTCCCAAGGTTCCGCTTTCTCCTGCACGTTGGCCCATATCTGAAAAGAAAGACGCTACGGTTTTGTGTGTGTTTAACTTTTCAAGCCAACTTGGTTTTTAGTCAAAACCTAATTTACGCATTATGCAGGAAGGCTGCAATCTGTAAAATTCTAGCTACTTCTCCATTATCAATAGCTACAATAAAATCTACTAAATTCGAATAAGCTTTGGTGGAATATGCTGCCGACTCAAATCAGCAGCGGTGTTATGCCGTTGCTAGAAGTGAGGGTTACCTTGTAAAGAACCTCGAATAAACAGCCTTCAGATAATCTTTTTCAGCGCATTTCCTTAACAAAGAGCGAATGCTTAGGCCTGAGGAGATATAAAATCATAAGTCGCAGAGTTCGATTAAACACCATCCTACCACACAGGCAACTAAAAATCCTACGCATGTGTAACCAAAAAAAGCACAGGCCCCTGAGATTAGCGCTCAAGAATTAAAAGTGCACACCGCACAGCCAACCCCAGTCCTAATATCTCTCCAGTAGACTCCGTTTTACCTCTTAAGGAAAAGAGTTACCGATGCAGGTGACGTTCGTCCTGTCACCTGGGCGTCTGCACGCCTACGCAATTAATAGGCCGAACTCCGCAAGGTTACAATAGTCATTTATGGTAATCAAGGTTATGCTTGGCTGAATGAAGGCCGATTAAGCCCGAAACAGACTGCATCAATCTATACACATTTTTTGTCGTCTCTCATCTCAGTAAATATATATATATATATATATATATATATATATATATATATATATATATATATATATATATATATATATGATAGTGTGGGGCTCACCGATCTGCTCAAGGAACATGTATGTTCCGTTGTGCCCTGGAGCTCAGACTAGAGCCCTCGCAGGCGGTCGCATAGCGACGTGTAGCATATGTTGATTAGGTGGAACCGACAAAGACAAAGGAGACTGGAATGGCCATTTCTGGCTTATTAGCCATCATCAGCCAGACATACCCAATCCCAATTGTGGCACACCTGGGATTCGAACCCGTGACATTTGGTATTTGAGTCGAAGGCTCTACCATTGAGCCACGGGCTCGTTGTTTTGTCGGTTGTGATCGGGAATATGATGATAGTGTGAGGCCCACCGATCTGCTTAATGAACATGTATGTTCCATTGTGCCCTGGAGCTCAGACTAGAGCCCTCGCAGGCGGTCGCATAGCGACGTGTTGCATATGATGAAATGGAACCGACAAAGACAAGGGAGACCAAAATGGCCATTTCTGGCTTATTAGCCGTCATCAGCCAGTCATACCCAATCCCAAGTGTGGCACACCTGGGATACGAACCCGTGACATTTGGTATTTGAGTCGAACGCTCTACCATTGAGCCACGGGCTCGTTGTTTTGTCTGTTGCGATCGGGAATATGATGATAGTGCGGGGTTCACCGATCTGCTTAAGGAATATGTATGTTCCATTGTGTCCTGGATCCCAGACTGGAGCCCTCACAGGCGGTCGCATAGCCACGTGTAGCATATGATGAAATGGAACCGACATGATACAAGGGAGACCGGAATGGCCATTTCTGGCTTATTAGCCGTCATCAGCCAGTCATACCCAATCCCAAGTGTGGCACACCTGGGATTCGAACCCGCGACATTTGGTATTTGACTTGAACCTCTACCATTGAACCACGGGCTCGTTGTTTTGTCGGTTGTGATCGGGAATATGATGATAGTGTGGGGCCCACCGATCTGCTTAAGGAACATGTATGTTCCATTGTGCCCTGGAGCTCAGACTGAGCCTCACGGCGGTCGCATAGCGACGTGTAGCATATGATGAAATGGAACCGACAAAGACAAGGGAGACCGGAATGGCCATTTCTGGCTTATTAGCCGTCATCAGCCAGTCATACCCAATCCCAAGTGTGGCACACATGGGATTCGAACCCGCGACCTTTGGTATTTGAGTCGAACGTTCTACCATTGAGCCACGGGCTCGTTGTTTTTTCGGTTGTGATCGGGAATATGATGATAGTGTGGGGCTCACCGATCTGCTTATGGAACATGTATGTTCCATTGTGCCCTGGAGCTCAGACTAGAGCCCTCGCAGGCGGTCGCATAGCGACGTGTAGCATATGATGAAATGGAACCGACAAAGACAAGGGAGACTGGAATGGCCATTTCTGGCTTATTAGCCGTCATCAGCCAGTCATACCCAATCCCAAGTGTGGCAAACCCGGGATTCGAACCCGCGACCTTTGATATTTGAGTCGAACGCTCTACCATTGAGCCACGGGTTCGTTGTTTTGTCGGTTGTGATCGGGAATATGATGATAGTGTAGGGCTCACCGATCTGCTTAAGGAACATGTATGTTCCATTTTGCCCTGGAGCTCAGACTAGAGCCCTAACAGGCGGTCGCATAGCGACGTGAAGCATATGATAAAATGGAACTGACAAAGACAAGGGAGACCAGAATGGCCATTTCTGGCTTATTAGCCGTCATCAGCCAGTCATACCCAATCCCAAGTGTGGCACACCTGGGATACGAACCCGTGACATTTGGTATTTGAGTCGAACGCTCTACCATTGAGCCACGGGCTCGTTGTTTTGTCTGTTATGATCGGGAATATGATGATAGTGTGGGGCTCACCGATCTGCTTAAGGAACATGTATGTTCCATTGTGCACTGGAGCTCAGACTAGAGCCCTCGCAGGCGGTCGCATAGCGACGTGTAGCATATGATGAAATGGAACCGACAAAGACAAGGGAGACCGGAATGGCCATTTCTGGCTTATTAGCCGTCATCAGCCAGTCATACCCAATCCCAAGTGTGGCACACCTGGGATTTCGAACCCGCGACCTTTGGTATTTGAGTCGAACGTTTCACCATTGAGCCACGGGCTCGTTGTTTTGTCGGTTGTGATCGGGAATATGATGATAGTGTAGGACTCACCGATCTGCTTAAGGAACATGTATGTTCCATTGTGCCCTGGATCTCAGACTGGAGCCCTCACAGGCGGTCGCATAGCGACGTGTAGCATATGATGAAATGGAACCGACAAAGACAAGGGAGACCGGAATGGCCATTTCTGGCTTATTAGCCGTCATCAGCCAGTCATACCCAATCCCAAGTGTGGCACACCTGGGATTCGAACCCGCGACATTTGGTATTTGAGTCGAACGCTCTACCATTGAGCCACGGGTTCGTTGTTTGTTGTCGGTTGTGATCGGGAATATGATGATAGTGTGGGGCTCACCGATCTGCTTAAGGAACATGTATGTTCCATTGTGCCCTGGAGCTCAGACTAGAGCCCTAACAGGCGGTCGCATAGCGACGTGTAGCATATGATGAAAATGGAACCGACAAAGACAAGGGAGACCAGAATGGCCATTTCTGGCTTATTAGCCGTCATCAGCCAGTCATACCCAATCCCAAGTGTGGCCCACCTGGGATTCGAACCCGTGAAATTTGGTATTTGAGTCGAACGCTCTACCATTGAGCCACGGGCTCGTTGTTTTGTCGGTTATGATCGGGAATATGATGATAGTGTGGGGCTCATTGATCTGCTTAAGGAACATGTATGTTCCATTGTGCCCTGGAGCTCAGACTAGAGCCCTCAACAGGCGGTCGCATAGCGACGTGTAGCATATGATAAAATGACCCCGACAAAGACAAGGGAGACCAAAATGGCCATTTCTGGCTTATTAGCCGTCATCAGCCAGTCATACCCAATCCCAAGTGTGGCACACCTGGGATACGAACCCGGCGACATTTGGTATTTTGAGTCGAACGCTCTACCATTGAGCCACGGGCCCGTTGTTTTGTCTGTTGTGATCGGGAATATGATGATAGTGTGGGGCTCACCGATCTGCTTAAGGAACATGTATGTTCCATTGTGCCCTGGAGCTCAGACTGGAGCCCTCGCAGGCGGTCGCATAGCGACGTGTAGCATATGATGAAATGGAACCGACAAAGACAAGGGAGACCGGAAATGGCCATTTTCTGGCTTATTAGCCGTCATCAGCCAGTCATACCCAATCCCAAGTGTGGCACACCTGGGATTCGAACCCGCGACCTTTGGTATTTGAGTCGAACGTTTCACCATTGAGCCACGGGCTCGTTGTTTTTTTCGGTTGTGATCGGGAATATGATGATAGTGTGGGGCTCACCGATCTGCTTAAGGAACATGTATGTTCCATTGTGCACTGGAGCTCAGACTAGAGCTCTCGCAGGCGGTCGCATAGCGACGTGTAGCATATGATGAAATGGAACCGACAAAGACAAGGGAGACCGGAATGGCCATTTCTGGCTTATTAGCCGTCATCAGCCAGTCATACCCAATCCCAAGTGTGGCACACCTGGGATTCGAACCCGCGACCTTTGGTATTTGAGTCGAACGCTCTACCATTGAGCCACGGGCTCGTTGTTTTGTCGGTTGTGATCGGGAATATGATGATAGTGTGGGGCTCACCGATCTGCTTAAGGAACATGTATGTTCCATTGTGCCCTGGAGCTCAGACTAGAGCCCTCGCAGGCGGTCGCATAGCGACGTGTAGCATATGATGAAATGGAACCGACATGATACAAGGGAGACCGGAAAGGCCATTTCTGGCTTATTAGCCGTCATCAGCCAGTCATACCCAATCCCAAGTGTGGCACACCTGGGATTTGAACCCGCGACCTTTGGTATTTGAGTCGAACGCTCTACCATTGAGCCACGGGCTCGTTGTTTTGTCGGTTGTGATCGGGAATATGATGATAGTGTGGGGTTCACAGATCTGCTTAAGGAACATGTATGTTCTATTGTGCCCTGGAGCTCAGACTAGAGCCCTAACAGGCGGTCGCATAGCGACGTGTAGCATATGATGAAATGGAACCGACATAAACAAGGGAAACCAGAATGGCCATTTCTAGCTTATTAGCCGTCATCAGCCAGTCATACTTAATCCCAAGTGTGGCCCACCTGGGATTCGAACCCGTGAAATTTGGTATTTGAGTCGAAAGCTCTACCATTGAGCTACGCGCTCGGTGTTTTGTCGGTTATGATCGGCAATATGATGATAGTGTGGGGCTCACCGATCTGCTTAAGGAACATGTATGTTCCATTGTGCCCTGGAGCTCAGACTAGAGCCCTCGCAGGCGGTCGCATAGCAACGTGTAGCATATGCTGAAATTGAACCGACAAAGACAAGGGAGACCGGAATGGCCATTTCTGGCTTATTTGCCGTCATCAGCCAGACATACCCAATCCCAAGTGTGGCACACCTGGAATTCAAACCCGCGACCTTTGGTATTTAAGTCGAACGCTCTTCCATTGAGCCACGAGTTCGTTTTTTTGTTGGTTGTGATCGGGAATATGATGATAGTGTGGGGCTCACCGATTTGCTTAAGGAACATGTATGTTCCATTGTGCCCTGGAGCTCAGACTAGAGCCCTCACATGCGGTCGCATAGCGACGTGTAGCATATGATGAAATGGAACTGACAAAGACAAAGAAGACCAGAATGGCCATTTCTGGCTTATTAGCCGTCATCAGCCAGTTATGCCCAATCCCAAGTGTGGCACACCTGGAACATACATGCCACCTTAGTAGATCGAGTGAAACGCTCTACCACTGATCACTATATTTATCGATATGATCGGGATAGTGATAGTTGGGCTCACCGATCTGCTAAGGAACATGCATGTTCCGTTGTGCCCTGGAGCTCAGACTAAATCCCTCGAAGGCGGTCGCATAGCGACGTTTTAGCATATGTTGTTAAGGTGGAACTGACAAAGACAAGGGAGACCGGAATGGCCATTTCTGGCTTATTAGCCGTCATCAGCCAGTCATACCCAATCCCAAGTGTGGCACACCTGGGATTCGAACCCGCGACATTTGGTATTTGAGTCGAACGCTCTACCATTGAGCCACGGGCTCGTTGTATTTGTCGGTTGTGATCGGGAATATGATGATAGTATGGGGCTCACCGATCTGCTTAAGGAACATGCATGTTCCGTTGTGCCCTGGAGCTCAGACTAAATCGCTCGCAGGCGGTCGCATAGCGACGTGTAGCATATGATGAAAATGGAACCGACAAAGACAAGGGAGACCGGAATGGCCATTTCTGGCTTATTAGCCGTCATCAGCCAGTCATACCCAATCCCAAGTGTGGCAAACCTGGGATTTGAACCCGCGACCTTTGATATTTGAGTCGAACGCTCTACCATTGAGCCACGGGTTCGTTGTTTTGTCGGTTGTGATCGGGAATATGATGATAGTGTGGGGCTCACCGATCTGCTTAAGGAACATGTATGTTCCATTTTGCCCTGGAGCTCAGACTAAAGCCCTAACAGGCGGTCGCATAGCGACGTGTAGCATATGATAAAATGACCCCGACAAAGACAAGGGAGACCAAAATGGCCATTTCTGGCTTATTAGCCGTCATCAGCCAGTCATACCCAATCCCAAGTGTGGCACACCTGGGATACGAACCCGTGACATTTGGTATTTGAGTCGAACGCTCTACCATTGAGCCACGGGCCCGCTGTTTTGTCTGTTATGATCGGGAATATGATGATAGTGTGGGGTTCACCGATCTGCTTAAGGAACATGTATGTTCCATTGTGTCCTGGATCTCAGACTGGAGCCCTCACAGGCGGTCGCATAGCGATGTGTAGCATATGATGAAATGGAACCGACAAAGACAAGGGAGACCGGAAATGGCCATTTCTGGCTTATTAGCCGTCATCAGCCAGTCATACCCAATCCCAAGTGTGGCACACCTGGGATTCGAACCCGCGACCTTTGGTATTTGAGTCGAACGCTCTACCATTGAGCCACGGGCTCGTTGTTTTGGCGGTTGTGATCGGGGATATGATGATAGTGTGGGGCTCACCGATCTGCTTAAGGAACATGTATGTTCCATTGTGCACTGGAGCTCAGACTGGAGCCCTCGCATGCGGTCGCATAGCGACGTGTAGCATATGATGAAATGGAACCGACAAAGACAAGGGAGACCGGAATGGCCATTTCTGGCTTATTAGCCGTCATCAGCCAGTCATACCCAATCCCAAGTGTGGCACACCTGGGATTCGAACCCGCGACCTTTGGTATTTGAGTCGAACGCTCTACCATTGAGCCACGGGCTCGTTATTTTTGTCGGTTGTAAATATATATATATATATATATATATATATATATATATATATATATCGTCGTAGCCCTCTGCAAACCAGTTAACCGGGCTTTCAAATTTTTGCCTCATCCTTCCTCGGTTTAATAAATTGTCGGTCAGAAAAAGGCCCTGCACTTAACTTGATCCTCTGTGTGAAATGGCGCTTATGCATCTAACCTGAGTCGTGGATTCAATCTTATTGCATGGTTTTATTGTTGTGTTTCTATGGGTGACACCCCGGGGCCCCACCTCCACCGTAAGTGCCCTCCATTCGGCAGCGAAAAATGTGTTAACTTTGACACTAGTCGGGTCAGGGTGTTCTGGTTTAAAACTTCAGCTCTTATCTCCTTCTCTATGGAACTTGAAAGCCTGAAAGCCAAGCGACGGTATAAAGCGCCGAACGAACAGGATACATTTAGCAGCACTGGTTCATTCAGATACTGCAATTTCCTCCGTATCGCGAGAACTCCAGGTAACTTACCTTATTTGGTGAGATCAGACAAGACACAGTCCGGAGCGGCGAATTTACATCAGTGATGGCGTAGAAACGTCCTGTCAGTGGGTTCCAAAACAGCCACTGCGCAATCGGCCGACTTTTAGCAGTACTTGTGTAATTGCGTGCCATAACAAACATTGTGTTGCCTAAAATGTTATAAAAATTCATTTTTGCGTGCTGTGCTCTTGCTCAAGGAGATGGTTCGATGCAAAAGGTGTACACTAGAGTAGTCTTCCTATCCCTTGACATGTTAACCAAAGTTTTAAAATGTATTTTAGATTCGATAAGAATACCCAAGTAAGGTCGTCATATTAATTATCGTGATGCATAGCCCCAGAATAATTCAGTCATGTCAGAATACTGCCTTTTGGTGGGTGGACGCCTCACCGTCCACTTTGACCTTGAGGTTCACTCTCGAGCCCCACCATCGGCCGCAAAACGGCTAGTGGTATAGACACATAGACATTGCCGGCAAAGACAAAGGAGACTGGAATGGCCATTTCTGACTCATTAGCCGTCATCAGCCCCCAATCCGAAGTGGGCTTCCACCTGAGGCTCGAAATATAAAACTCGTAGTTAGAAGACCAACGCTCTAACCAACTGCGCCACAGGCTCGTTTTTGTGCTGGTTTAGATCGGGAATGTTGACGTTGGCGGATGAACGCCTAACCAGTCGGCTACAGGACTCCGTTTCAAAAGCAGAAATATTCTGAGATTATGCTGCGCAATAATTACTATTACAACCCAACTTAAGTAAGTTTTTTAGTCGAAAACACATTTCAGAATTTTTGCTAATATTTTAGTGAAATAACGGATGCGCTGTGCACAGGCAGACTCACCATCTGGCACAGCCTTTCCCACACACAAGAGCACGTTCGGGATGGCTTCATTTTCGCTTCCCTCCATCTCGCCCTCAACCTCCTGAGTAGCCTCAGTCAGTCTTGCGTCAAGAAAAAGAAAGTAGTTGGCTAGCAGTATGGCGTGCTCCTCGTTGTCACCACAAAGCATTTTCAGAAATTGCTGTAAAAATAAAAAGCACTTGTTACTACGTATAAATAAGTAGTGTTGCTTCCATAGTTAAATTTGAATTACAGCAACCAACACAAGTTGTTAGTTTAAGGAGGACCGAGTTACCTCACTGGAGCACCAAACATCTGTAAGCCCATGGAAGGCGATCGAATCCGAGAAGAAGGGGATGAGGGAAACGTAGCGAGCCAGGCGGAGCTTGCCGGTGAAGACAGAAATGGAAGCAGAGTTGAAAACTGACAAATTTGAACACGTATTTACGCAACAAACTGACAGTGCCATAGCCCTAGGAGCCGGTTTTATCTAAGGAGGACCAGTGCTCAGTGCAGCTAGCCCCGACAAATAAGAAAAGGGAATGCTCCCAGTTTCATGCTTGGGCCACCTGCCGTTGCTGGTTCGCTTCTGTCTATTCCTCAGACCTAAGAGTCTGCCTACTGCACAGCCAAACTTTGCTCGGGGCCATTCCACGATCGGCCACCTGTGGACGTGCCAGGTAGGCGAACCGGGTTTCCCAACTTCTGAAAGCATCGACATGTTTCGAATGCACCTGGAACCTACTGCAAAGTTTTGTGTGGAAGATGTGCGCAGATGTTATTAAAAATCGGCGCGGTAAAAGGGTACATCAGTAGGGCGCACGAATTCCCAGGTGGCCTCTGTACCTTGACTTCCTCAACTTTCCCGGCCGTATAAGTGGAAGGCAGAAAGTCGGAGGGCGGGTTTTGAGGCACAAGGAAGCGGCAGGCGAGGACACTCCTGCAACTAGAGTCCATCACTAAGGCCTCAAAGTCAAAATTATTTTCCTGGTTTTTGCTCCGCTTTGCCACCTCTTGCTCCCACGACTTCACCTTCGCGACCAGTTCAGCTGATTCCATAGAAGAAATCTGCAAATACATATAATACAATATTATATACAATAAGTACTACTGACGTTTAATATGAAAACTATGGAAAATGTATGTGGTCGTTTTCAGCTACGGTTTTTCCCTGTATGCGATAAATTTCCCCGCGGAGTTTCATAGGAATATTCGGTGGAAGCACAATAGGTGGGTCCCAATTAAAGAGCTATTATTTTTGCTACTTAAAAGCTTACAATAGGTTGTCTTGTAAAGCTAAAGTTCACCGGGCTGACCGTTGGACAATGGGGACAATTATTTACAGAGCTTTCAATGGGGACAATGGGGACAATTATTTACAGAACTTTCATTTTATTGGATGCCTACCATTTCTTGTTCATTTTGCGCGGGTTATGTTCACCTCGTTTAAATGTTTATGTTTATTTAAAAATTTCGGTTTGTAATTTATTTTCACCGTTTTTCGGACTTTTTTGTTATTCTAATGCCCCACCCATAAATCCCCTATTTCCAGGCTCTCGGGTTAAATCATTTAATCTGTACCCGCCTATTGTTCTCCTATCGAATATTCATGGTCTGTCTCTGTTGCTTCTTATATATTAAAGACACTTTGAAGAACTCTCTGAAGCAACTGTAAATACACCCGGCGACCTGGGAGGACCTCGCCCAGGACAGAATGGCTTGGAGAAGAGCTGTGAAGACTGGTGTTGCAATTTATGAAGCCAACTGGATTGCCCTGTTAAGGTTAAAAGGGCGGTCGCAAGCCACAAGCGCCCCGGATCAACACCGCCAATGTCCAAGCCCTGCCAACGTGCCCACGCTGCCAACATCACCGACACCTTCCTTCCTCCCCCACCCCGTGAGCCAATCAGGGCGACAAACACCACTTGCACCACTCCCACCACCTCCGACTACCTCCACCACCACCACCACCACCGTCCCCAGTACCAGCGATGGGAACTCGGTACTAAACTGTCCTCATTGCGATCGCACATTCACCTCACACATCGGCCAGCTCGGTTAATTGCGAATCCATCGCACAGCGACTGGCATACTAGTGCCTGGAGCATCAACACACAGCAGAGACCGCCGCCTCCAATGCCCCCACTGCCCACTCGCATTCACTCATCGTTCACATGCACATCCACTAGTGCCAGGATCACCAGCATGCACCCATCACACCCAACTGAACTGTCCACTCTGCCAACGCACATTCAGGCACCGCGGGGGCCTATTAGGCTACGTGCGTCTCCATGAAAACATGCTGTATAAGACTGCCGGCTGCATCATATTACTGCATCTTCTCTCACAAGCCTCTGCATCACACATGACCACACGCAACACCACACAAAAGATGCTTTCAGTCTGTATATCTGATTGAGAGGAAAGTGTGCTCCTCGGCTCCTTCTCCGTGTGGTTCGTCTACTGCATCTGTGATCTAAGTGGGTTGGAAGGTTGCGAACTGACAATTACACTCAGACCTCGCAGTCAGTTCAATGTGCGTTGTGTGGAGTGGCTGACTGGTGGTCTGAGAGTCAGGCTGCGAGGGCATCTTCTAAACGTGAGCTCTGGCTATCTCACACATGTGAGATGTGAGCCTTTCGATTCTCTGTTGTGTGAAATCCTCTTGCTTGTATTTGGGGGCCAGTTCGTGTACGTAGTACGCGTAGACGAGGTCCTCAGCAGCTGCGCCCACTCCCACATCAGACGACTGACTGGCTCGGATGGTGGTCTGATTGTGGGGGTGGAGTAGAGGGTGAGGTCGACGGCTCAGTGCATCTCCCTCCCTATAAACAATCTGACGCGCTTGAAACTATCATGATGCGCTCAACGCCGTGGCTTGCAGGTTTCAATCGGGAATATTAACTATCGTAGATGGGCGCTCACCGCTCGGTTACGGGACTCGCTCATCCCAATCACCTACAAGACTCGTCCAGTTGTGTCTTGAGACTCGCTAGCAGCCATACAGCCACACGGCCATTCCAGTCTCCTTCATCTTTGGCGGCGCTGTGTGGCTGCAGGCGGGACTCGAGACTGAGCCCAAAGACACAACGGGACGAGTGAGTCCTGTAACTGATCGGTGAGTGCCTACCCACCATTTAGTGTTTAACATACGACGATAGGTATTTATGGGCCTTTACTGGTTGTCTGTACAAAATTCGAGGGTTTAAGGGTGAATGAACCTAACCGATGAGAATTGTGGGGTATAAGTGTAAATGGTAAAGTAGTTTTTCCCCATTAACACATCCAAGATGGAAGAAGAGAGAGTCCTACCTGGTCAGAGAGAGTCTGGAACGGTTTCACAGCGGGCTGAAGTGCTAGATAGACCGAAATGTAGGCAGTTTGCTCGTTCGGCGCCTCCGTTGTGGACGTGTCGTCATAAGGGGGTTTGGGACGAGTGTAGCTTAGCATTGCAGGCGGCAGTTTGAGCTCAATATTTCCGGTGATCTGCTCAGGGGAAAGCGGCGCTTAAGCATACTACTATATGAAGTAACAGGGTTAGTAATAGTATTAATAGGAGTAGTATTTTTTGTATGGGTAGTAGTAGTAGCAGCAACAGCTGATTTAGTATTTATACTAGTGATCCAATTATTAGGGAGCAGTGGTATTGGTGGTAATATTAGTAGTAGTTTTGCTAATAATAAAAGAAGTAGTAGTTGTAGTAAAAATGGTGTTCTTAATAGTAGAAGTAATGCTTGTAGTGGCAGTAATTTTAAAAGTGATGGGACGGTTGATGAGAAATAGCATGGAGGTAATGATGGTGAATCGAACTCTAACCATACAGGCAAAGAATACAACGTGATTCCAAATCAGCATAAATTTAATCATTTATTCGAGACCTTTTAATATTAGCAGTGGCAACAGTGCCAGTGGTGGTATTATTAGTATTAGTAATAACACTAGTGTTATCAGTAGCGCTAATGTTAGTGGTAGTAGAAATAGTATAAGTAAACTCCGTGAAAGTAGCGATTACAATGGTTTCAGTAGTAGAAGTAGTAGTAGTAGTAGTAGTAGTAGTAGCAGTAGCAGTAGTAGTAGTAGTAGTAGTAGTAGTAGTAGTAGTAGTAGTAGTAGTAGTAAGAACAGCATTAGTAGAAATAGTAGTAGAAGTGGTAGTAGTAGTATTAGTATTATATTTGGTATTAGTAAGAATAGTATTAGTATGAGTAGTATTAGTATAGTAGTAGTAGTATGAGTAGTAGTAGTAGTAGTAGTAGTAGTACTAGCAGTAGTAGTAAGAACAGCATTAGCATAAATAGTGGTAGAGTGGTAGTAGTAGTAGTGGTAGTAGTAGTAGTAGTAGTAGTAGTAGTAGTAGTAGTAGTAGTAGTAGTAATAGTAATAGTAGTAGTAGTGGTAGTATTAGTAGTAGTAGTAGTAGTAGTAGTAGTAGTAGTAGTAGTAGAAGTAGTAGTAGTAGTAGTAGTAGTAGTAGTAGTAGTAGTAGTAGTAGTAGTATTAGTAGTAGTAGTAGTAGTAGTAGTAGCAGTATTAGTAGTAGCAGTAGTAGTGAGTAGTGAGTAGAAGTGGTAGTAGGAGTAGTAGTAGTAGTAGTAGTAGTAGTAGTAGTAGTAGTAGTAGTAGTAGTAGTAGTAGTAGTAGTAGTAGTGGTAGTAGTTGTAGTAGTAGAAGTAGTAAAAGTAGGAGTCATTTAACAAAAGGTAGAAGATGAAGGCAGATAATAAAAATAAGCAGAAGAAATATAAGGAGGGGGAGGGGAGGAGGAGGGGAAAAATAAACGAAAGCGAGAGAGAGAAGAAGAAAATGCAAGGAAAATAGGGAAAAATTGATCTATAGATATGTCGGGGGATAAGAAGAATGAGAAGCAGAGGTGGCGGGGTATACGGTGGAAGAGGGTTAATTTATTTCGGCCATTTTATGAAATATATCGGTGATATGAAAGTAGGCAAAACAATTTCGATGCGTAGGTGGCCTCAGCTATTGTACAATTAATGGGTTAGGGGACTGTTTAATGCTTTTCATAACGCATGATCTTATTTTATTCCGAGCCACCACTTCAAACGTTTTAAGCGTCAAACGTGTTGGTCTCGTAGGTGTCAGATTGTAAGGTCCTGTCTAAATTGGCGAACCGTCTGGTTTAATGGCCAACCAAAGCCAGATTCAAACATAATTTCTGCTTGGCCAGGACTTGGATATGACTGATGATATCGACAAGTAGACTAGAAATCACCGCCTAAGGCTTCCTTGTACGTATCGATAAAACTCTATCGTGCATTCTATCCGACGTGAGGTCAACGCCACCCCTAATGTAGGATAGTACGTGCAGTTGCGACCAGTTGGTGTGTGGCACGCGTAGTCGAATTGTGTAACTTTGTCAGTCTGTGTGCTCGCACCCGCCTCTAATTGTTTTACCATTGGCACTTTGTGAGTGAGGGGAGAGTATGTGGTAGATGCTGCTCAAATCTGCCTCAGTTTAAACTTATTCCTGTGCAAATCAACAGTGCCCCCGGCAGACTTCACCATTTTCAACAGTCGAACCATCCGTGTTCACCGGCAGCATGTTCATGCGTCCTCCACTTGGTTCCACGTGCAGAATTCGTTTCCTAGCTAGAGCTTTGCATGCGTAAACAGTTTGCCTTTTTGAAAATAACTACTTGGAAGGAGGCACTGACTTCATTTTAAATGCGAAAAATCTTTATTTACGAATGTGCGAATGCATCAAATGGTCATTTGGGGCTTCTTTGCCGTCCCTAAGTCGTCTTACCTCAATCCCACCTGGATAAGCTCTGAGAGTTTACCTCTTATCTGCTTGGTTATGAGACTCAATATCCTACTGACTACGATTTAAGGCCACCAAACTGACCTATTTGTCGGAAAAGCGCGAGCGTTTCCCTTTCAATTGGGACTTCTTGACTCACCGTTGGGGTGAGTGGTAATCGATGACGCTCGTCTTCGCTGCCTCTGAACCGCAACGTTGTAGCCCTTCGTGAAACGAGGCTAGATCATTTGACTCAAGTCTCACGTGATTTTTAGCATATTTGACCTTCCTTCTTCTTTCATGACGCCACCACTTTGCTGGGGCGTGTGCATCGAGGTTTTTGTTGTCTATCAACAATGTCGTTTATGAAAAACTCCACGATAGGGACTTTCACGGCTAAATTTTCAGCACTGCTGACGCCACACAGAAAATTAAAACATGAATTTTTCAACAACCCTTCCACGCGGAATGCTAATTTCCTTGTCACTGTACTTTTAGGCGTTACGCGAGGCAGTTCAGATCTGATGTGTAACTTAAGCCTTTGCGCTTTGGACAAGAGACTTGGTAGCGATAGGATAGGATGAAAAATACCCCTCAGACGGGACGGGTGACGCTTGTTTGGTCTTTCGTTACAGGATTTCACAGTTTGACCTTCGTTACCGACGATGTCCACCGTGTGCCTCACAACTTAGTGGGCACAGAGACGGTGGCTTACGTAGAATTAAATGCATAATAATATTAAACTTGCACTGTATTTACCACACCCTCTCCATCCTCTCTCACCGGGGCCCGGCGTCTAAACAGCGTCAAGAAGACCGGAGGCGGGATCAACCGCAGTGGCTCATAAAGCTAAACAGACAGCCTACGCGTGTCCCACATGCAAGATGAACCAGGTCTTTACACAAACAAGGAATTGGTTGCTCGGATCCGAACTGGGTGGGAGTGGCGTGATATAAGACGGGTTAAACAGCACTTCTTTCATGCATCTATTCGTAGAGAGGCGAGGAAGAAATTCAACCCTGCTGGTAGTTCACCTGAGAGCTAGTGGGCCGAGATTAATTGTAAACTTCTTGCTGAATTTCGTGCTTTTAGTTAGCGTTTTTGCCTCTGAAACGGGCCGCACGATAGGTGAGCTGGGCCAACGCGGGGGTAAGATCAGGGCACGGCAGGAGTTATTGGGGATGTGATCCCCTGAGTACTCTCGAACCTGGGGTCGTGGTTGCACACACAGGCGCGGGCTCAACCCTCGCTGGCTACCCCTGTTCGATCACGCTTATGGTCTTCCAGACTCTGCCATGACACCGAGCCCAGGAGGGTGAGAGAGGATACTTTGCAAGTCACTGGCCCTGCGACCACCCTGCCGTGGTGCACGGGGTGGACCATGTGGGTAACAACGAACGACCTGTCGTTCGCGTTTATTTTGGGTTCTTGGAGGAGTTTAAAGGCGCGCCTAACGCAACTTCTATCCTTCTTTTAAATTCATAAGCCTGGGTAAAGGCCACTTGAACAAATTTTCGGCTTGAGCATTGAACGTTGTGCAAAAAAGAAAAATTTCGCCCCGAATTAAACCCGATGTTCTGTCAACTTGCCAACGGGCGTCTGCACTGAACTTCTCCATCCCCGATTAATTTGGCTTCACTAGGGGGTGCAAATGTTTTCACTGTCTCGGACACACCGTTCGCCATTTGCAGGATGACCTCACTTAATCGTTCTTAGACGATGCCTTTGACTGACTTGAAAAGTTCACCAGACGGAAATGTGAACGTGTAGGTAGATCTGACGGGGCAGAAAGTGCGGATAATCGTCACCGACCCAACCCTTCCCCCCCCCCCCCCCTTCCTCCGCAGGTCGTCTTTGGCGATGACAGACGGATAGGGTCAACAATAATACGATTATGATCTGAGCTCTTATCTGCGCTGTGACAGAAAGAATGCTAACCGGCATTCGAGGTGACCTCCATAAACAAGTTAGATCTGAAATAAGACAACTTCCGACTTCCCTGCCTAAAACTCAACCCTGAAATGGCACGGTTGCTCTTTAACCCTGCAACCCCCACCACCACTCCAACGTTATTGTTGAGTGCTGTTCATAACGCGAGCAATAATGGTGCAACAGAACCAATCCCCTCTTCCCCTTCATCCTCGTTAACATGCGCGTTTCAAAACGGCCTTTCCTACGTAGTCCTTAATCGGTTAGGTGTAGAATCTGAACCGGAGAACCATGCGGCATTACGATTAAATTTTGTACCATTTGAATAGCAATATAACCCTATAATATTATCGTATAAGGGTGCCCAATTTTCGTTTTCTGCGGCTTTGTGGCCTTCGCTGCCACCTAGTTGGATGAGCATTCTTTCAAATGTATCATTTTCGCGGTCGACAGCCGACCGTCGGCGAGGCATTTGTGCTCCAAGGAGATGAATATGCGGACATCAAAGAGCTAAACGTTTAAACCTGGAGTCTCTACCAGAAAGCGCAAAGCGAATGCTGGGAGACCAACTGATGAACCGAACCACTCGCAGCTGTGTCATGTGGCGGCAGAATATCTGCGAAACACGTGTCTGGGCTTTTAGCTGCCATTATGGTGAATAATTTCATAAGATGAATAAGATAAACATCCCGTAGTAGGAAGCATTGCCGAGGTAAATAACTAAATGCAGACGTCTACCGACCATGTGAGCATGGATTTCATTGGGGTGGGTTAGTCATATTCCGGTTTTGCCCAATGCGGGCCTACGTGGTGCCTTGGAGCTGACGTCTGGGAGGCCTTATAGTCTGCAGAAAAAGTAACTGCGAAGGGAACTGCCCTTTCATCTTGCACATGCATCATTCTTAGCGGTGTAGTTTGTTTGTTTGCTCATCATTTGGTATCACTATGCCTTTAAAGCTCAAACAGTAGAATTTAGATGACTAGGTATAATCTGGAACGAATGTTTTCATCGGTTTTACAGTCGGGACATCTGGTAAGGATTAACCTAAACGGGACACGGCAATGGGAACTCCCGGTCCAGCTAATAAAGGCGGGTCTACGCATAATTACAAGGGTACATATTCCCCTGTCCTAACCCTAGCCGTGAAGATGAAGCAAATCTTAACTATAGCTCTGATATCCTAAACCCTAACTCTATTTCCCTGGAAGTTATCGGGTAGCTCCTGTTCTGATGTTCTATTTAACTGGCCATATAAGCACTCCTTCCCTGATCTCCTAACACATTTTCGCACACCTGGGTGCAGAATGTGTTGCTGCTTTCGGAAACACACGAGCCCCAGATTTCCGTGTGCGCGCGTGTTAAGTCGCGCGATCGATCGTGCCCGCCCGCTCGTTCGTGTATGCGCTTTGTCGTTTGTGTCAGGCCCTGTCTGAACGCTAGATTTGGTTCAAACGCCTTTTTGGGGGTGTCGGCGCCGCTGGAGTGCACTCACGCTGCCGGCGACCGTCAAGCCCGGGTCTTGACAAATCGATCGTCGCACTGCGACGCGAGATGCCGCCGCGATACGGGTGTCCTCCAATGAGACCACCGCGGTTTAGCGCGTGGCGGTTGAAAAGTCACTCGCCTGGTGCTCCTCGCCTTAACAAACTTCTTAGCGTAACTATTTGAAATACCCATGCTCCACTTGGTTTATCGGCCCCTAGTAGAGAGAAAGACGTAAAACGTCGCGAATGCGTAGTGGATCTGTGTAACACCTTTCTGGATTATCAATATCTATGCCGACTTTGCCAATGTCGGGTTGGACCGTGTCACAAGGACTGACTAATGTTAGGGAGTTTTATTAACTGAACAAACCCTAGGGTGCGTAGCTGTGATGACTACAGAGTAAAATCCTGCAGATGGCCCACCGCATGCTTATATTTCGGTTTTGTCTTTAAAAAAATAGATATTCAATACACCAATGTCTCCTGTAGACAAACCAGATTACACGTTTGAGTTACATCCACAGTGCTAGTATATAATTTCCCCGACCTAGCAGCAGTTGCTTTCCGCAAAATAGCCTACCAGGCATTCAAAGGAACTGTTACTGAACTCTGGCACTGCAAACACCAAGTTTCAGCAAGTTTAACGGCAAACAATTTCACGTTCATCATCCACAGCCCGTCGGTAGGTGTCAACAGTCCTAATCGTGAACAGTCCTGCGCTGAGAGGATACCCGGCTCGTCCGGACACGGCCACGGGTGCAACCTGTCGTGGCGAAACATTTTCTGCGGCTTTGTGGCCTTCGCTGCCACCAAGTTGGGTGAGCATTCTTTCAAATATATCATTTTCGGGGTCGATAGCCAACCGTCGGCGAGGCTCCAAGGAGATGAATATGCGGACATCAAAGAGCTAAAAGTTTAAACCTGGAGTCTCTACCAGAAAGCGCAAAGCGAATGCTGGGAGACCAACTGATGAACCGAACCACTCGCAGCTGTGTCATGCGGCGGCAGAATATCTGCGCAACACGTGTCTGGGCTTTGCGCTAGTACTTGTGTTGCCATTATGGTGAATAATTTCATAATATTTTTTTGCTGTTGTGTATTAAAAAGGGATTGTACACATGTGCACACACAAACACTAACCTTTCCGCTGGAGTAGACGACTGAGAAGGGCACCTGCAGACCACCCAACCACCGGCGTTCGCTGCGATGCAGAACCGTCTTGGATGCTGCCGCCACCGAGTCTGTGGCGTTGGTGCTGTCTTCTCCTGACCCGAAAGCCTGTTGTGGTCGTCGCCCATCCTCCACAACATTGGTCACCTCGTCGAATACGTTGATGAGGATAGAGCTACCGACTGAGTCCAGACTGATGAGATGCGATGGCGGCCTGTAGAAACGTGCAGGTGTAAAGAAGACGAGAAAAAGCAGCAGTTAACAGTCTGCAGCGCATCTCTCTTCTTCGTCCGTTAAATTTATGCGTAGTTTTGCGGACATTTGCGTTCGTCCTTAGAATGTGAATGAACACCTGGCTTTCATTACTTTTAATCTCTAGCGCATAAGAATGGGTTTTGTGCGATTTATTTATCAACACTTTTAAAATAGCATATTTCGCAAAACATTGAATGCTAGGGCGTTTAATTGGGGATACACGCAAGCATGATCCGTAACTGTCAAAAAATAAACTTAACGAGACCAGTTAACTACAAATAGGCCTTTGATCAATTCAGCAACTTTCTCTATTAAGCTAACTATTTAAAAAAGTAACTCAATACCGCTGTCCGTTGAAGATTGTCTACGTACTTTACCTTTAAGCGATCAAGTCAAGAAAGTAGTTGGGTAAAACTCTCGAGGTTATATTACTCTCTTCTAATAGTAAAAACCAGCTGCGAGGCACCAACTTAATCTAGGACAGCTATTAACATAGAAGCCTGCCCGAATATAGGATAATGTAGATATTTGCTCAAGGTTAGAACCCTTTTTACTTAGAAAATAAATTAACAACATATTCGGCATTCGAAAGGACTAGGTGATATATAAAACCACCTTAGCCAAAATAGGTAAATATGCAAATTTTGCTGGTTTATCCTGGCTGGCAAGCAATTTGGAAATTAATTAATTTAATAGCAGGACAGAAAAATGACCTCAGAAATTGATGATAATTCCCGAGTTTGAAAAAGAACATGAAATCAAGGCAGGCATAAACATACTTGTAAGGAATCCGAAACTCTGAATTCCAACTCGGGTTGCATCCTTCTCCTACCGGAGTTGTCTGCACGAAGTCCTCAAAACGCACTTCAATGACCGGTCGGAGAGGCTTCGAATGGAGGACAGAAATGGAAATGCCACGGTTAGAAGACCATAAAAGAGCCCTACCCTCATTGTTCAAAGGATTGGAATTTTTGACTACGAAAGGGAACCTGACATTAGAAGTTCACAATTCTCAACATGGTTTCCAACCTCTAGTTAGTTTGATATCTCTGTTTGATCTTAGCTAAAACATTATTCTGTCGGAGGTCTTCATTTACCTTGATTTGCATCTTGATCGTTCACATTCTTTCCACGTGCGTATGTGAATGGTTGGGTAAATGTCCGTGTTCTCGGCCGGTACAAAATGCAACATAGGGCACTTGGTTACGAAGTTCAAAAAGGAAATGAATTTGGGGGGTTAATTTCTCAAATGGAATGCTGATGCGCAGTTCAGAACAACGCCAACATGCCAGGATGCTCACGTCCGGCGAACTATTTAGGATACGTGCACCAGTCAGCCAATCAGATCGCCCCTACCAATGCGCGAAATTTCCTCGTGCCTCTTACTGTGGAATGCGCATAGGCGCCTCGCGCAAGTGACTGGCCAATCACCACGCGCCCACGGGACAACGCCATTGGCCATAAATAGTGCGCCGTAGTGATTGGGCCGTCATCCATGCCATGGTTCTTTTCGGCCACTCGAGTTTATCACCTGCGCAGTAGTCATTTTCCAGACCAGGTACTGTACGGGGGCTGCGCTAAGCCTAGTGTTGGTCATCGCAGTCTAGATTTTTTTTTACATTTGTGTTTCATCCCGAACATTAGCGACGCTGGGGCCTCCACCTCAAATCAGGGCTACATTCTACAACATGTGACATGTTGTATAAGGTCGGCTTCAATAAGTACTACTCACAATTATGCCAACAGCAGGTTAAAAGAGGAATACAGATTTACTGAAGCATTAATTAATGGGACTAATTAAACAGTGAAGTCCCCTGAAGTCCATGATCCCACCTATAATGTTTGTATTTAAAAAAAAACAATGCATTAGCACTGACCTGACTTTAATGCGCTATTATTATCCATTCTTCGACTCTGTAAAGCTGCGCGCAATAGGAAGAATTGCAACGACCACAACACCCATGACAACAGGTAAGCAGGAGAATCATTGTAGCATTCAGACAGAACCCCTCCAATTTTTTAGGAAACTACTCCCAGCTGTGCTCTTCTTAATGTGTTCTAATAAACTTCAAATCAACAAGACATTCTCTTGTCCCACTAAATAGCTCCCGCCTCCACCACAGACTTCATTTACTTTAAAAGCACCGTTTTCGTTTCTCGGACAAAATGGCTTCTTTTTTTAATCATTTCATCCCAGCGGAGGAGCAAGCTTTCGGAGGGGGTTACGTTTCAAAATCACGGCGCATGAATCACTCGGAGATTATGATCGACAACTGCAACTGCGGCCCTCGTTTCGAGGAGTAAGACCTATCTGGCGGGCTTTTCAGGTGGAATGAGTCACCTCGAATAATTCAGAAAATGTGGGAAGTTTAGACTGGAGCAAACTCACCAATTCTGTTGGTCTTCCTGTCGTACGACTTGTCTGCTCTATGACGCGGACGGGGAGGTTTTTGGCATCACCAATTGTGACCACCAGCACCACACCGGTCTCCTTAATAGTTTGAATGCTCGTCTTCTTCATCTCTTTCCGGTTCGGATTGAGGGGCCGGCGACGTCGCATAAACTCCGTCAACAGGGGCCACAGAGCCCTGATTGGACAGTAGGAGAACAAACCTCATAAAGCACACGCAAGGGGCGAAACGAGTTAAATAGGCATGATCTTTAGAATCTGGTGTGACTCAACAGTTGGAGATTTCAGAGCAAACAAAGGAAGGTTTATGCATTTCGCTAGGGCAAGTAGGGCTAAATAATCTGTGGCCACAACTGCAGCAACAGATTTTTCAAGAGCTCACAATATCTGTCAATCCTTCTACGGCTGAGCGCAAAGGCGCACATCAAATCCCCGATTAGTCAATGTCACCAAGTTCTAAGCAGCCATTGGACGAGACCATAGACAGATCTAATTGGTCGGTTTCCACTTTCCTCATATCTCTGCTGAATAACGCGCAAGGGAGTTCAACAATTGAGAAGCATGAGAGCATTTTACCGGCTGTTCATTTTTAAAAAGGTTTCAGGGAGGTTACTGCTTTGACCAGGGCGCTGGCATACATTCAGTTCAGCCGAACCACATATACTTTCGACTTTCACCCAGGGTGTGGTTACATGTCGGGCAGCCAATCGGAGTTCGAGTGCTGGGTAGATATATCTGATCGATATCTGCCAGATTCCGTTTCCCAACCCACAGGAGGCTCCACGAGATGGATCTGCGCACTAGCCTAACTGCAGACCTTGCACGTGTCCACAGATGAAGGCGAGTGGAGGGACCTGCGGTGAATTCAAACCACGAAATAAGCACGTTCTCGGGTCTGAAGAGTACGCAGTGGTGGCCCACTCAGCTGCAGTATCTTAAGGCCTGACTGGGCACAAGATATCCCTATCTACCCATACCCGTGGGGTTCCAAAACCTGACAATATCTGGGTCGCATCGTTTAGGTCTACTGTGCAATCATTGACAATATTGGGGTTTACTAATTTTAATCACAGTACTGACCGCATGATCAAAATTTGCTTTTTAAAGCAGCTAGAGGCAGGTTCGATGACGACAGCCAGGGTCTCAGTTGAGCTCTGGTGACAGTGATGATTGGGCCGCGAGAAGCGTGCGCGCGCCGTACAATGTTCCATTAAAATCGTATTGCATCTGTCTGTTTTTAAATGCCCCCAATGCATTATACAACATAATCAATATCCACTGCTATGGTATCTTCATAATCACATTGGGTAATGTATGCTGGTCCCTACACGGATAGCATAGTGTTTGTAGAGTGAAAATTCTCTACGCAACTGCCGAGGAAAATCGGATTCAAAATCATTCACGAATTGTTAAACTTGCTTGGAACTTAAATGTGCACTTTCCCGAGCATAACATGTGAAGACGATATGTTTGGCTACGAACTGACTACAAGAATGCCGGCTGGCACATTTGGAAGACCTACTCCATCTCAGTAAACTCTTGACGTCTTCTATGCAGTTGCGGAGCTGTATATAAAAGCAAACAATTATATAGGGGAGAAAGGGAGCCTTACGTCAAACTGGGGATTTCCTCTTCGGCCACAACGTCACTCAAACGTCTTCTTTTTGATGGACGCCTCGAAGCGCTTCAGCACTTCATTGCCGATCTAGGGTAAATAAAAGGACCCTGACAATGCTGATACGAAAGTCAATTATTAACAAGTTATATACGCTATTGAGGCACAATAAGTAGAAAGTATTTTGTGATTTAAACCGTAGAAATGTCAAAATCACACGGTTGTTACGGGCTGGAACAACTTGCGAGAGAAAATATGCTTGAAATGGTCACCTGCAATGTCCCATATTTTTACCGTTAACACTAACGATTGGGTTCAATGGTAATCTAAGAGATAAGAAGTTATTATAGGGAAAATAACGAGGGCTCGAGCCCAAAACCACTTCCTGGCCTCAAGGTTGTGAGTTCACCCTCCATTATCCAGCAGTTTCGCCAGGACTATACTGCTCGTTTAAATCCCACTATACTGAACGTTGGAAGGTTCAGGTGGGGGGTGAATCAAAATTGAGTCAAACAACTCCCAATTTTCCGCATTCAAAAACATTGGATAGCCAAAGACGACATAGTCCCCGTCGTTCGTCGCTGCGCCCGTAAAGCGCAGAAGACGCAACAACAGGAAGCACATGGTTAGCTAGCGAATTTTCGCATTCAAAACAAGGTTCGTTGTGTGAGTGGAGGAACTTGGTCGAGGGTATTAATGCGGCCAATGTGCCAATGACATTCGGCGATAGCACTGTAAATTTATTGCAACGGTCCTCAACTCTATTTTCAAGTTAATTGCCTTTTTATTGAACCTTATAATCGAAGGCGTATTTCGGACAGTCACATTGCCTCAGAGTTTCAGTCATTTTCCTGCTGTTTAAATCTATAGCGCTCAGTACTCTTTGTTTGTCATGAATCTATCAGGTGGCGCTCGAACGGAGTTCAGTACGTGAATGATTTCTATTCAAACCTTTTAATTGCTTAAATTTGAGATTGTACTGTGTTTACAATGCATCCAAGGAAGATAAATTTTATGTAGAAAGCTGCATCTATTTTCAACCTGCTCTTACTCACTTCTCGAAGGTATCTGTTCCTCTCTGCAAAGTGCTGTTCCAGACCCTTGGTTTTAAGCTTCATTATCTTCTCTTTGACTGGTTCCAGTTTCTGCAAAACAAATGGGATGAGGGGAATCATTTAGATTAAACTAAAACCCTAACTGAGATCTACTGTATCGGGCATTCACTTGTGGCAGTGGAGGTGGGGGTGCCTTACTCAGGTGGGCTTTCATCGCTCTGCTGTTCAACTGCGTTGGAAGTTACAAACCTCCACCGGCCACTCACTGCATGCAAACCTTGAAGGTACCTGCTGATTGGTCGACCAGCAAGATGGCCTTCACGCACTCCTGGCAAGACTTGCATCCAGCCCCTTGTATACTACTGACTGCTTATTGGTAGCCTGCAGATATTACAATATTATTCCACAGCTCAAATAGTCTCAAACTGTTGGATCGAGCCTGAAAAAGTTTGTATTGAAGGGTTTCACTTAAAGTTCACGCATGCATTTACTCGGAAATTAAACGAGGTGGGCGACACTATAACTTGCCCCCAACTCTGCATAATTATTAATCTCCGTCCTTATTGGTGAAGGGAAAGCTAGCCAGCCCTGTCCGGGAAAACATCCACAGGAAGACAAAGCACACGATCAAAGTATGTTCATCCAACGTTTGGCAACCTACTGAGTGGCCATTCACGTACTGCATTACTTTGGATACTTTCTTGGCCTGTTATTTGTATGCTTTGCAAACCAATGTCTATGATGATGGCTTCCAAGAACTTGTATGGGTTTCTACAGGAATGAATTACCCACAACCGCCACCACCACCCCCACCACCACCACCACCACCACCACCACCACCACCATCACCGTCACCATTACCACCACGACCACGACCATAACCACCACCGCCACCACCGTCACCACTACCACTGTCACCGTCACCACCACCACCATAACCACCACCGTCACTATCACCCCCACCATCATCACCACCACCACCACCATTACCACCACCAGCATCACCACCACAATCACCACCACCACCACCACCACCACCACCACCACCATCAAAACCACCCCCCCCAACCAAGAATGAATCAACTTTTGGCTGCATTTGAATTCTACCCAGCATCTATGCAAAAAGCATCCTCCTGGAGGCCCGGAGGTCTGCTTCATACGATTCACTCTGAAGAGTTTCGAGAAAGAGAGTTTTCTACCTCAAAGATGCCTACGGGAACCTCACGAGAGTTCAGCGGAACCACCAGCTCCTGAAAATCGCGGTGGCCAGAGCTGCGTAATTGAAGAAGACGGAAGCGCTTGGAGAGATCCAGTTCTTCATCCGAGCAGAAGCGAAACTGTTGGAGGTGGGGGTCGAGACGAAAGTAGGAGAGCCCGATGGCGCGAGTCTGAGCATTGAAATCGTCGCCGAGGTCTCTTCTTTCATCGGCGTTCATTGGACCCTTGAGATGGGGGAAGGGGAGAATGTGTGTAACTGGCTGCTTTTTAAAGAACGTAAACGTGCTCAGGATAGTTTAAACTGAACGGTGCAGAATTCCAGCCTACATCTTATGTCGTTCTCTTGTTTACTCAAGAATTTTACAAACAAACTAGGGCTCTAAGGTCAGCCAAAAACACACACATGTGACAGTTCGACCGCCGATTACGACGATGTCCACCGTATGCTTCATAGAAGGGTGGTGCAGGGACGGTGACTTGCGCGTGAATTAGTTTTAAGGGATAGTAGCCTTGCGTTGCAGCTACCGCACTCTCTCCTCCCCCCACCTGAGCCCGGTGTCATGTCAGAGTCAAGAAGACCGGAGATGGGAGAGGGTGCAGGTGGATGGCGCGACCGGAGCCGCCCCTGGGCATACCACCACACCTGGCTCGGATCCCACGGAGTGGGGGTGCCATAAAGGCCACATTAAGAAGAAGCCATTGCAGCCTAACTCTCAGTCCGCCAGTCAGCCACTCCACACAAAACACGCATTGGGCTGACCACGCGGTCCGAGTTATCCCGTCAGTTGCAACCTTCCAAGCCACGGCTTTTAGCGCACCGTGATAGTTTCAAGCGCGTCAGATTGTTTATAGTGAGGAACATGCGCTGAGCCGTCGACCACACTCTACACACACCACATACCGTCCTGACTTGATAACTGAAGAAAAAATCTTCAGAAAAGCCTCTTCAGTTTGCAGAAAGAAAGGAAACACAATAAATACTAGAAGTTTGATATCAGGTATAGGAGCAGCCTCGGGGAATAAAAGCAATCAAAGAAATTCATTTGACTCAATTGCAAAAACACAGTAGCCTCGAATCCACAAATGCAAGGCAAGGCTTGAGAACAGTCCACTCTCCAACCCTCTGAGCTACGAGGCCCCGACTGGGAACATAGAAATACTGGTCACCTGCTGGAAGTATCGTCTTCGAGGAGTTTAGCCAAAGGACCTGCAATTCGCTACTGGTATTGTTTGTTTGAGCAGGGAATAGAAGAGCACACAAACTTGTTCGTCACCATAATCAACGACGTCAACGTCAGAGCAATAACAAACAGCCAAAAATGGATATTCCCTAAGGCTTGAGAGTCACAAGCGTGCCCTACGGAATTAAGCGCCCAGTTCCGGTGATTTGCGCAGCATCTAACGCACCCACTCCCCCTTCAACCACTCCACTGCGATGGACAGAAGAGGTCAAAATGATCGGAGGTGGGCTATTTGCTCGGTTGCTGATAATTCTTCTACGCGTACCACACACGTCAGCTCTCCCATCGGGCTTCTTTTTAAAGAACGGATTGGAGCTCCCGTGTGTGCGAAAGCATGCATCATGGCCTTCTGAAATGAACAGCATGCACATTCATGATAGATGCTTGCACAGTTCTGGTGCTGGAGAGTAGCAAGAAAAATAGTCTTGAATTTGCATTACATTCGACCCTCCTACCTGTCGAGTCAACAACTTCCAAGACGTCCGCTGTGCGGATTCGTATAGAACTGGATAAAACAAGCATAATGTACCCGTTTATAGGACAGCGCTGAGCCCACGTATAGCACGTCTCAGACATCGACCCTCAGGTCAGGTCAGGTTGACAGGTTCAGACAGTCAAATAGTGCTTGGGAGACGGTAGAGGAAGTGAAACCGACATGGAGTGATTAATCTCAATAAAAAGTCAGCTTGATCCAAATTAGATCACACCTGAAGCTCTTTACTGCATGATTCTGCGTTAAGGGTCATGGCTTTGAAGTCTGCCAGCGACTCTTTCCTACTGTGACCTTTATAGCATCGTCGCTGATGGGAGATCCAAGCCAACCTCGTTGAAGTCCAGTACATACAATGAGAACAGGATCGTGTGGGGCCCGGCATAGACGGGCTGTTGAGCTTTGTCGTTCACTACGCCTTAGGCCTCCTCCAGTCCTCCTGGACGTGTCTTGTCATTGGGCACTGGAGAAGAGAGTGCGATAGGAGCTGTGCATGCCAGATTCACCGATGCATGCGGTTGACAGACTGGGCATATCACATAAGTGAACCACTGAAATTGGTGAATTTAGACTGTATGTTTAGCTCGACATTCGGGCCGAAGCTGTGAAAATAAGGCCAGCATAGCGAAATATTTGCCATTCAGATTTCTCGGCATTTTTTGACATACTTAAAAGGAAAAACATGGTCCAGCTATTCTTCAAGTCCCCACGCTTCGACAAATGCGTATTCAAATAAAAAGCATGCATCACTGATGGAAAAAAATGCAAAATAGCTGGAAGAGAGTCGATTCCCCTCCAACAACAAATTCTGGGCTACTGAGAAAATTTACCTGAGCACTCTTCAGCATTTTGATGTAGCTGGGGTCGTTTGGATCCGTTTGTGCTTCAGATCCAAGTCCCGATGCTCTGTCCCTTCTATCGCCACGCCTATATAGAATATTAGAGAGGAGATGAGTTAGTAAGTATGTGAAAGGGGACTTAAATTTCTACCTGGTCAGCCAGTCACATCCCGAGGTCAAATTGAGAATTTCGCAATCACTAATTCGGCTTCTTACGTAGAAGAATCCAGATACAAATAATTGACTCAATTCTATAAAGCCTCAGCTCAACTCCACAGAGGTGAGAGATCTCGGCTCTCGATTCCGAAGAAAAACTGGCAAAACCTTAGAATTTCAAGCAAAAATAGTTTTTGGGCCTTGCAGTTCGAACGGCGCACGCTAGAGGGTCGGTATTCAGATGGCAGTTGGATCAATCGGCAAATAGACCTAATCACACTACGAAGCTTTACGGTACCATCTCCTGACAGTTGTAAAGACGCGAGCGAAGATTTACGCCACGTGCCTCACGGAGTGGGCACAGCACTGGTGAGTCGTGTGTAAATTATTTTGTAGTGATTTCAACAAGCGCAGGAGACACTGCACTCCGTCACCCGCCGGTCTCAGACGGGTACGGGTGCAGTCGCTGGTAAAGCCAAACATTCTGTTTACCCGTGCCACACATGTGATCTGCTCTCTACGTCAGGTACAGCCAATATGAGTGACTACCAGTCCAGCAAAAGACCAAACTATCCCGTCGGTGGACACTCTTCCAAGCCGCAACTTTGAAATAATCGTGATAGAGTCAAGTGCACCAGATAAACTATAGAGAGGGTTTCCCTCAGTTTTGACCTCTCACATTCTTCCTCCTCTCATTCACCAGTCGCTTGTCTGAAACTCTGAAATTGATCACATTGGCTGACCCGGAATAAAAGCCGACATCTCAGCATGCTACCACATAGACGGTGGTAGTTTTAGGTTCAGGTGAAATTTAACCTGTCTGACCCCCAGTTTGTCTTGCTCATCTACAGTGCAGCCCATTATGGGGAGCCAAGAAGGCCTGGGAGGAGGAGCCCGTCTCGAGGACTAGTGGTCGGGCTCAATCGGTCCTTGTTAATAGAACAAGGTTGTGTGTGAGACGCGTAGACGGATAAATGTAGCTCCATTTGCCACTGTGCCTTACCTCAGTGCAGGGCGACTAACGAGGTCAGACGTTGGATTTTTGCCTGGGAGAGCAGGGAGAATGAGGTCGATACTAGGGAAGAAATCCTTGTGACACTCAAGCGCATTCTCCTCGGTAACAGGTCTAAGGCAATTTGAAAGTGTCACCTTGCGCTTAAAGTCGTGCATAGGAAGATAGCCAGCTGACTGTGTACCTCGGTCCTCATGGCCGCTATTCGGTGTATGTGCAGGTTGACTGACTTGAGGAGCAGAAAGCAAGCTCAATGGCTCCATCTTAGTGTGACCTCTACAGTGACCTCACGTGAGGTCTGAGTCGCTCCCCATTCTGTGTAATCCTGGTATACTCTACGGGGACCAGGTAATCTGTTGCACAAAGTGAAAGGCTGTTTATCACTGTTTCGGGGCCCACCTCCGGTCGTCTGGCCTTTCAATGACGAATGCTAACCGATTGCTAACGTAATTCCCTCCTTCCATTCTGCTTTGGGGCTCACTCCCGAGCCCCGCCAGCAGAAGAACAACGGCTAGTAGTAGTCGTAAGGGCCGATTAACAATGCCAACAAAGACAAAGGAGACTGTGTTACAGGGTTGGACTTCTGATCAACAGGTCGCAGGTTCGAGCCTCGGGTGGTGCGCACCGCGTGGGGTTGACTATGAGTGGCTGATGACGACTAATGAGCCAGAAATGGCCATTCCAATCCCCCTTGTCCTTGTCGGCATTGTTAATCCGTCTTTACTCTGTCTTGACATCGAGTTCAGGTGGCTGAGAGAGGAGAGAGTGCGGTAGATGTTGTGCAAGTCTGCTATAACTATAAACTTATTAACACGTAGGTCACCGGTTTGGCACACATTCCGTGCGGTATACGAATGATGTCATCACTGGCGATGGTTGAACTCCCAAAGGATAGGAGAACCGCAGTTGGTAAAATGAGAATTGGACTCCATGTGAACAAACTACCACCTTGAATAACTGGAGATACAGCCAGCAACCCATATAATGAAATTTTAGCCGAGTTGCTGAAGTGCATATTTGAGTATGACAGATTACTTAAGTTAGGTTGCAGTAGTGATAATTTTGGGGCATAATTCCGGGATATGTCAGACAGACCAGGCTGTTGGCTTTTGAAAGCACATTTTATTGGCCACCTGCAAAAAGACTACGGGTTCTTGAGGACTGTGCAATGCTGGTACCGATGGCATCATATGCATCCTTTTGAGTAATGCCCCCCAATGGATGGCTCGGATCTCCCATCAGCGACAATGCTGAGTCGCTGCAACCCGACTATCACACTTTCAAGATGTCAGACTTCCAAGCCATGACCCTTAACACAGTATCATACAGTAAAGAGCTTCAGGTGTGATCTAATTTGGAACAAGCTGACTTTTTGTTGAGATTAATCACTTCATGTCGGTTTCACTTCCTCTACCGTCTCCCAAGCACTATTCTACTGTCGGATGTGTTATTTGAAATGTGGATAAACATAAGGTTTTTGTGGACTGTGCAATGCCCCCCCCATGCAGTTCGAATTGATAGCACATTTTTAGGAACGTTGTATGACATCTTCTTAATGGCATACAGGCATCTTTGCTTTTCGTTACACGAAATCTTACAGGCTGTAGACTGAAAACTCAAAGTGCGAATGCAACGGAAGATCGGCGGATTGATCAATTAGTAACGTTTTTGAAACCTTTATATACCTTACTTCTGAGTGCCGAATTTTAAGTAGGCATGACGTGCTACCAAATGAGCAGAAAAAGAATATTTTTGCTTACGCCTTCTAAAAAATATATTTAGCTTTATAAAGACATCGGGAATCCATAGAAAAACGGCGTGTCATGTTTTAAGGACGGCGGTTTATGTAGGCAGTGGAAAAGACGTGCATGCTAAGACCCGCCCGAAATATCCTGGCGTTAGATTGCATGACACGTAATATTGCAACCTCACTTACGTAATCCTTCCAAACCAGAAACACATTTTCGAGTTTTGGTTGATATTTTATGAGCTCAGTCTTTGAAGCGGGTACGGTTTTAAGTACTCGAAACCAACTCGATGTATCTCAACCAATGAATCGTATACTTATCTCCATTCTTCCTACACATACCCAAACTTCAAAACCCCAGAAGAGACCTAACCGAAAGGATGTCTGATACGCGTTGGCACCTGTAGTGACGAAAGTATTCTGATTTTTACGGAGACATCTTCTAAGGTCTTCCAACATGGCTAACAGCATTGATCCATTTCAATATCAACCTTACTCCACGTGGTTTGGAACAAGTTTTCTCCGAGGGGCTTGACATTTGCACTTTTCAGAGCTGATCAGCTCCTGGTGTTTAAGACCCCCTGAAGGAAGGATGTGGCAGACCAAAAAGTGTTTACTTACTCCATACCGCAGGTAGCATCTCCCGTCAAGTTACCATATGCCTCAGGCAGTCTCCATTTGACGCCCAGGGTCACGCTGCCGTTGGGCACCAAGCGAACCAAGGCTTCACCGCTGCCCTCGAGAGACTCTAGGACAAATTCCAAGCCGGCCAGCACCCGGTGCGGGGACAAGCCCGCACAAAGGCCAGCCGAGACGGGACTCGGGTTCAGCACACAAAAGGACAAAGACACGGAGGGGTGGGAGGCACTACTGGAGGGACAGCGATTGAGACTGAGTAGTGTTGCCTTGGCGAGGTGGACCTCGGCTATCCGCTTGATCACGCATCCGTGTTTCTCATAGATCTGGAGTAATGAGCGCAAGTAAATTTTTACTTCCACACAAGGTAATCAGAAAAAAAGAGTTTAACGAAACCACCGCGAATGCATGATACGGAAAATTATGGTGGCTATCAGCAATTCAAACAGGACAGGTACACTTTGGAAAACACTAACAAATTAATCAATTTCTTTACACTACCTAGTAAAATTTAAATAGTCAGGATTTATACATACAATTAAACACATTATGGTGGGTTTAGGAGCATCCCTCCTAACGGGTTCTTACGAATTATTTCCAGTCTGTTTCGGAAAACGTTGTTTTAATAGGGCCCCCACTAACTCGAGCTGATTTATTCTGGGCACCTTGAGGTAATTGGCTGAGATCGAGGCCGCCTCAAAGTGATTGCAGTCATGACAAGGGTCATTATAGTATTTTGTGAATATTTTGAGAATGTACATTAGATGGATGGATGCATTAGTATGTAATATGGTCTTGTATAAAGGATTCACCCCTTTTCAAATCGAACCATCAGAGAGAGAGAGATGGAGGGAGAGGTCAAAGGATAATTTTGGGGATGAGGAGAGTGAGGAGAGGGAGGGTGAGAAGGAGAGTGAGAGGGAGAAGGTGAGTGACAGATGAATAAAAAGTGGAAGGAGAGGGAAAACGAGAAGAGGAAAGTGGAGAAAGAGAGAAAGAGGGCGATAGCGCATGGAGAGAGGCAATGGGGGGAGGGTAAGACGAGTGACAGTGAGAGGGAGAAAAGAAGAGAGTGTGGGGAGGGGGTGGGAAGTTAGAAGTAGGAAGGGCGAAAGAAGGATGTGGAGAAGGAGAAAGAGAATGCAAGTGAGAAGACAAAGATCGTGAGAGGTTGAGAAAGAAGGAACGAGTAAGAAGCGAGATTGCGTGAAAATTATCATCGCTGATGCTGATAACTTCAAAGTTCAGTAGCGCAATATGTTCGTAGGCGATCGGCAATGCGGCCAAATTAGGAAATACAAGCCTTCAAGTTACGGCTAGAGAGCGACCTCCAGAAAGATGAAAATACAAGGACAGGAAACGCAGCGTCAACGAACGTTCGTATAAGTACCGTACATACCGTAGCAGAGATGTCATCCGGTGGGTCGCATACTTGCAATGGATAGACCTGTCCGAATCGTAAAGTGAATTTGTCATCCAGACATCTGAAATGGTTAAAAGTCAGCCCGATTTTCAGGAGCTCCAGATAGAACCCTTCATCGATTCCTTTATACCAAACCGCTTGCTACCTATTCTATTGACATCATATGTTCAAATTCAAAAACGACTACGTCCTACATCAGAACAGGGATCCGTTGAGATTTCTTCGGTCCCCTCCCATGTACCCTCCCAAATTAACCCGACCGTTCGACCGTCCAGTTCGTAGATGTCAACCATGTGCTCCACAGCATGTTGGTGCAGGAACGGTGAATTCCATGAAAAAGCAAGGACTTCAGGCCCTGTTTTCGCAGCGTTTAGTTTGCATTTGTTAGTATACTCGGACCAGTCAGTTAGTAGGGACGTGAGACCTAGACGGTTCTCACATGGACCAGCCGTTCAAGCGCTATTCACTCCTGACGAGAATTTTGGCATCTAACACAGAACTGTGGCATTCATAAGCGGTTGCACGATAATGTATAAAGTCTAAGAGACCGTACCTGGCGGAGAACCAAACCGGTTGGAGGGTAAATTTGTCCCGTATCAGCAAAATCATTAAAGTAGCAATTGTCTGAGCAAAAAAACTCACAAATTTGGAGTAGTTTCAATGAACTTTCCGTTGTAGTGGAGTTTAGCGAAGTACGTAAAAGAATTCATTGCCTTTCTCCTCTTCTGTTCCGACCTGCAGGGAATAGAGAGAAAGAGGCATTGACTTTTCGGCCCCCTTATCTGGCCGTTTCCCTAAGCCCCAGCGCAGTGTAAGGAAACAAAGAGCGAAATGTCAGAAAAGGGTTTGCCAATTTTCAAGTTAATCCCCTGTTTCTTTGTATTTACTGGGAGGAGGGTGGATTCAATGGTGGCCATCGGAGTTGATGTGAGCTCCAGCAGCAGCAGCAGCATAGGCAGGTTTTATTATTGAAACCCTGAATACATGTGTAATAGCAGCTCAAGTTTAAAACTATTCGGGAATTGAAAACTTTTTTTGAACCGGAAAATACTCTTTCTTTGGATACCAAATTTAATAGAAAAAGTAACTTGCTGCAGGAAAAAGCTCATTCAAAAGCCGGCATCTTAATGTGACTGAAATACACTGGCTACTTAGCCGCAAATTAAGTAGTATTAAAACCATACTTAACAATCTCTCCTAATCAAAAGCACAATTCAGAATTTCGGCAAACATTTCATGAGATGACACGCCCAGAAGATGGAGAGGTCATCTCACTCACCGTGGGCACTCAAACTCCGGCGTGATATCTACACTCTCATTGAGAAGAACAGAGATCTTCGACTCCCCAGGCCTGCGACGGTAGGTTTCCAGCTCGCTGACGATAGTTTTTCGGGCTGAAACGGCATCGAATTCTGCCGGTGGTTCTGGTTTTTTCACAGAGTCCCTTTTTTCTTTACCTCCGGCTGCCTACAAAATTGTAAAAGAAATGAGAGCAGTCAACGTTCTCTCCCCCAGGTGACTAGGAGAGCCGTTAAACCCCGACCGTCGCAAACAGGGCCACGTCAAGGTCCCTTACTTTATATTTTTTTATTTAAATGACATTCTTCAAGAAATGGACAGCGGTAAGATAATGTTTGCCAATGAAGTCAAGCTCTGGTAAGTTATTAAAAATCTGAGCGACCAGAAAGCTCGGCAAAATAATGTGCACAAACTGCAAACATGGTCCGAGAAATGGCTTCTAGATTTCAACGTGCAAAAAGGTGCCGTTCTGCATCTGCGTCCAAATAATTATTTTAAAACTGACTACGTGAGGGCATATAAGCTGAACGCTACTCGAATTCCCATTGAACCTCGGTGTTTGGATGAAGAGTAATTTGAAGCCATAATTGAAATGGTTCAAGGCTGCAAACACAAACCATGCGAGTACTGAAAGCCTTCAAAAGGGCGTTGTAGCTTTTGATGAAGGCCCCTTTAGAAAAGTCTACTGCACCTTTGTTTGAACTCACCTAGAATATGGCCTACAGGCGTGGCAGCCATGGCTCACAAAAGACCAAATATACCTCGGGAAAATGCAATGTCATGCAAGAAAGTCAGTAAAAGGTCTAAAATACCACTGTTATTTAGAAAGACTGGAATGCCTAAATCTATTCACTCTCTGTTACAGGCAGCAACGAGGAGATCTTATCTTAGTTAACAAGATACTATACGGCCTGGAGTAGAGGTTGCGCTTTGAGGACACGTTTTAGTGGTGCCTCTCGCCTCATCTTCGTAGACACGAAATGAAGCTGCGCACGAAAATGTCCAGGCTGAACCTCCGCTCTGAATTCCTCACACAATGAGTAGTAAAACAGTGAAATGATATCTGAAATCTAGTCGTGGAGGTGAAATACTTACAACTTTTCAAGAATCTCTTGTATAATTATGCATCCGTTGTTTTCCATCAACGATCTGACCCCGAACTAATACCACGTCAACTCCAGACACGAGGTATTTGGAAAAACAATGCTACTTATATTGTGTTAGTACCATTTGTATAGTGAAATTGTTAAGAGTACGTACACAGATGTATACGACCCACCGAAATGTAAACAATAGGGTTTTCAAAGGCATTGTCTATCACCCTCAGCAAACGGAAAGTCTCTTTGAGAAGTAAAAGCGATGAAAGGCTAGGATAGAGAAGGTAATTTCAACACAGGAGATCTGCGAGGCCGTCACAGGGCAGATTCGCGCAGCATCTATCACACACTCTCGCTCTCTCATCCATCTCTCGTTTGGATCTGAGGAAAAGAAGAGGTCAGGATGACCGTAGGTGGGTTGAAGCTCGGTGGCTGTCAAAGCCGAACGTTCCGTCTGCGCGTGCAACACACATTACACATATCCACGTTATATCCCAGGCCCTGTGTTTGCCGGCTCACATACGTAAGCAAGACCAACAAAACTAAACTGACGAGGTCATGCTAGTTGACAGAGTTAAGGGAGTTTGTTCGTTCCCTTGAGCCTTAAAATGCAACATGAAGGCCTTATAGGCAGTAAAATAGAGACCAATAGTGATAAAAGAATTAAAATCGCAAAGACAAAGAGACTGGGACAACCCATTTCTTGCTTATTATCCGTCGTCATCCAGCTCTAGTTAACCCTTGATTTTGAGACATTTGAGACTCGGACTCGTGTTTTTGATTGTTAAGCATTATTAAGTCAAAAAGTCTGACTATTGAGCCACGTTCTAGTTGTCATGTCAGTTGCGATCGGGTTCCGTTAGTGATCGGTGAGCGTTCATCAACGAATGCAAGTCAATATTCCCGCTCTAAACCGGCAAGACAACGAGCCCTTGGCGCAGTGGGTAAGAGCAATGAACTTCTGATCAAAGGGGCCCAGGTTCGAGCGCTGGGCGGTGCACCACCTAGGATTGGGTATGACTGGCTGAAGGCGTCTAATGAGCCAGAAATGGCCATTCCCGTCCCCCTTGCCTTTGCCGGCAATTTTGTCTGCCAATATTAGCTATGTTGGAAGGGATTTCACCGACAGGGTTAGTTGACATGCTCGTCCCACTCTTCTTGATCGAAACCAACTGGGAAGTGGGCGAGTGGATCAATGCTGGAGCCTTTACCTCAGTAACCAAAGAACCCAGGTTCAAATCCCAGGTGCTCTGAGCTTGAGGTTGGTTAAGACTGGACGATGACGGCTAATCAGCCCAAAATGTCTCTTAGCATTTCAGCAGTTAGTCATGGTCGCCAAGTGGGTTCTAAACTGAAGCTCAAAGTACAACAGGACGAACATATCCCATAACCAGGTCAGTGAACGTACTTCAAAAGCCTTTTATAGTTGACATAATTTCCTAACATACCTGGGCGAGGACAGGGACACTCGGAAAAGCTAAATTGTTGATTGCTAGCCGTCATGCGAACGCTTGCTGGTTGGAGCGTAGAATAACAACGTGAAGGCAAAATAAAAATGCTAATTTTGGAATCGCAAGAAATTAAGTCAAATTCTGCAAGCCTTGGTTTGAGTAAAACCAGCTGACGATAGGCTGTCTTATCCTTGTTGGCACACCCAATCTTTAAATGGTCATTTCAGTCCTGTGAAGAGTATGGGTCAGTGCACACTAATCTAGTGATACATCCAACTATGAGCTTTGTTTATCTGCGCTGACAGATGCTGCTGCAAGCCCATTAGGACAATGTTTGGCTTTTATACAGTGGCAATTTCTGCAGGTTTGCTGATACTGCCATTCTGTGCAGAAAAAAAGAGTAGATGAACATTGCCAACAAAAACCACGGAGACTTGAATGTCCATTTCTGGTTCATCAGCCGACCTCAACTCCAGGTGATCCACCAACCGAGGCTCGGACCCACAACCTTTTGAGTAGAAGTCTAACGCTCTACCCACTGCGCCACCAGCTCGTTGTCTTGCCGGTTTCGATCGGGAATATTAACAATGGTAGTTGGGCGCTAACCGATGGGTTACAGGACTCACTCGTCCCGTAGAGCGCATCAGCCCCCGCATACAATTCCATCATTACAGTAGCCTGGTATATAACGTGGATATGTGTAATGTGTGTTGCACGCGCAGACGGAACGTTCGGTTTTGACAGCCACGAGCTTCAACCCACCTACGGTCGTCCTGACGTCTTCTTTTCCTCAGATCCAAACGAGAGATGGATGAGAGAGAGAGTGTGTGATAGATGCTGCGCAAATCTGCCCTGTGATAAAGTATGTCATTCGCAAGTTACAGGTGCTGAGTCTACCCCGTGGGGCATGTGGTGTTGGTGGTGGCCGAACTGCCATGCACAAAGAGAATTTACAGGAGAAAAACTTACCTCCTCGCGAAGAGTAGCCTGGTAACCGGCCAGAGCAGCCTCATATTCTGTCATCAGTCGTTTACGCCTCAGTTCATGCTTCTTACGTGCTTCCTCTGTTAGTTCTGCAATCTCCTTCTTCCACGCAAACTCATCTGCAGCGGTGTCTATATTCTCCCTACAATATTATTTTAGGTCTGTGTTAGATCAGATAAAATTCTCTGGGCACCATTGAAAAGTTCCGAAAAGGTTTAAATACTTATTAACCGGCTTGAGAGCTACAAAAATTTTTGAAACAGTTATCATCAAAAGACAAAAAGATATTGACTGAAAAGGGGAACGTGAAAAAAACAAACTTGATTATCTTCAGGCCGACAGTTGTGCTGATGAATCCTTGTTCTTCTCGTGTGTCCTTAATCCTTTTCCAACAGCGCAGGATCGAAGTCAGGAGTCCACGTTCAAAGCCCTCAGCTCTATTCCTAGCTCTTCTGAGAGTACTTTAAGGTAGGTAAAGATTAGGTGAATGGGGGTGTATGATAACGGGATTTCAAAGAAGTACCACAATAGTAATAATGCAATATTATACAGCTACTTGTTACTATTCAGTAGGTACAAACTATTCCAGTGAGATAGCACATGGGATATCTTCATCGTCAAATAAGCAGCCATAAAAATTGAACAAACATTTGTATTAAAGTGGACGTGAAAATACAGTGCTATGACTATAACTGTGAACTATTAAAGGATGATTTTAAGATATATCAAACGTCATACTCAATTTCAGATTGGTATTCCCTAATTTGCGCAGAGAATCCGCATTCATCCTCCACATGTTCCTGGTTTGCCTTGAATGAAAATTGAAAAAACGCACTTTCATACCATGTCTACAGCTGTTGTAAGCAAGAAATACACAAAACAATTTAAATTTTAACATTTTGCGGTCAACCACGATTAAACAGACCGTTTTCTTCACCTCTGACTGTCAGAGTCACAGTGACAGTTCGACTCTGCTGCGAGAACAGAGAAAATTGCTCTGTAAAGCGTGCTTTAAAATTGTCCGTTTTTCACCCCTATGATAACTGGCCAATTCTCTAATTTATTCTTCACCTTTTATCTTACTAGTTGGGTGTTTCAGTGAGATCACCATTGTCCATAAGCCTACCTTTTGCCAAATTTCATGCATATATTTGGTGGCTAAACTTAAACTAATAGAAGCGAAGAAGTGAGTTCGAGAAAGTAGTCGCAAAGAAAGAAACACAGTCAATAGAACAAAAGCTTGATCAGCTGACGTTTTGCGTTCTCACTCGTAGTCATCCTCAGAAAGGGCCTGACAACTGCATACTACAACATCTAGCCGGTCAGACAATTATCCCACCCCGTGAAACTATATGCAATGCATTCGGGAGCTGCCAATTCTGACAAACATGTAGGGGCCTAGAAACTAAATTTGCTAAATACTGCAGAACCTTGGCAATCCAATACCATTATCTGATTGTGTCTCTGATGATGGATTCAAGTGAGAGTACAAAACGCCAGGTTAATAAAGCTCATGTTCAAATGATCATGTCTTCTTCTTTGCGGCTACTAGAAAAAATGCTGTCACTGCCCTCTACTGCATTGAAGGTCACCAAACTAAACTTCCCTCTCTGGAGTTTGATCTGATAAATTCTTCTTGAGCATCGCATTTCGGCCTGCGTCCATCGCAAGGCGTCCGTTATCTAGTTACTCGAGTTAGTACGCCATCTGCCATCTGCGTTTATTAATTCAGTACCGGAAATTCAGAAGCTTTTGAGATCAGAGCAAGTACTGCCTACGTAAGGCCGTTTTTTTCTTGGGAGAAAGTTATTCAAATCATTTTTAAAATAACAAATAGTAACGGCATAGGAGGTGTGCAATCACCGCTAACGGTCAGCGAAAACCAACCTTTTGTGCGGCCTTTTCTTCCAACTGCTTAATGGCCCTTTTTAAGGCAACGATCTAAAAGGCAAAAAAACTAATAAAGAAATTATGAAAAACTTCACTCATACAAGCTAGATTAAAATACTGACACGAGCGACGGCAGTTTCCTGCACTGAAAGCTTATCAGCCACCCATCGGAGCATTATAGTCCGAACGTAGTTCTGGACGAATGGCCTTCGTTGGGAGCTAGCTTGTAGACGTTTAAAACAGTGCGACAAAAACGATAGAGGAAACAGCAAACAATGTCAAGAGGCTATCTACTGAACGCTTTCGTCGACTCGCAGCCGCCGCCAGAAGGGATAATGGAGTGCTCCGTCACAGTAATACAAAACTAAACTAAACCGGCTACTTAAATGTACACAGCAGGCTGTTTTTACGCTTAAAGTACACCTGTGACTTGGTGGGGGAGCTCAATTTGCCAGGGAAAGTTTACTTTAGTCGACTTGGCAAGGAGGTTAAAACAGTTATCTTACCCTCTGTATGCAGGCATTTATATGATCACGTCCAACCATATCCTCTAACGCCTTCACTAGCATTCGAAGGTTGTGTGCAAACACGTGTTCGGCGAGAAAGAGCGGATGAAAAGAAAAGCAGACGGAGGCCAATTCTATTTCAATCTGCTGAAAGTCCAAGGGCGTTGTTCCAACCCCGTTAGATCTTCTGAAAGGTAGCTGGAAAGTCCGCTGTATGGGATTGTTGACTCTCGAGTAACTCTGCTCCAAACTTCGCATTTCTTGATCTGACAGCGGCTGTAAAGGAACAGTTGAGAGCTGAAAGGGCCTAAGCCACCTAATTAGGAGATTAGAAATGGGCGCACAGCCCACCAAATAGAACGAGGAACTTTTCATTGTTGCGATAAATATTTTGTATTATCCAAGTACTGGTGAAATTGGCTCCGATAAGGGAGCTTTTAAATTTGAGGTTGTAACTCAACGGGAATTTTGGGGGCTGGTACTTAACTCGTTAAATCATCGCATTTCCAACAGTGTGAGAGCAGGAAAACTAATTTCATCTTATTCAGTTTTATGTCCCTAATGGGCATTTGGAATTTTCATTTGAAGAAGGTCCAAGCCATGATAGCGGACAATGCACTAACAAATTTTTCTGCAAGTAAATTGGCTGTTTGGGAAGTCCATATGCAAGCAAATTTACTTTTCTTTCCGTCTAAAGAACGTTCTCCATAAGGTGCGCAGATGAAAGAACGAAATGTTTTAGGTTTTTGGAAGCATATTAATCACCAAATCTTTTGATGCAAGGTAGGTTTTCCCAATTTTTCTCAAACCTTTCAAAGTATGTGCAGGAAAATTTTCCTAACATGCCGGTATATCGCAATTCACTCCCAAAAACACCACAGCGCAATCAACCATATAAATCATGGTGTCTACTGAACCGACAGCATTTATAAGGAATGTGAATAGCCATGTGAACCTCTGTAAACTTATTACAGATAAAAACTTTTGAAAAAGCAACGTAATCTATTTGTCAGGTTAAAAACCGCAAGACAACATGATGTCCTGTGAATAATTAAAGACATTGTATTTATATGATCATGAAAAATCAGAGCGTAAATAAACGCTTCGTAAACGGAAATCTTTTAAGAATATGCATAACACAGATTTTTCGCGCGGTACTCAATCAAATGCCAGTATTTAATCTTGTTTACATAAAAATAGGATGGTTCCCACAAATAATTTAACATTGAAACACCTGTTAGTCAATTGATTCAATGTTAAAATCCATTTAAAGACGGCAAGGCGAGATGCGCAAGGTTTCGCGAATTCTGTTCGTATACCACTCAAACAAGTTCGAACGTGCTCCAGTAGCTTAGTGCTTATTGACAAGGCAATTTATGTATTAATTATAAACACCTCATTAACCTGAGTGAAGATATTACACTTTCGTAAACTATCCCCTCCACGGCGACCAGGTCTCCTGCAATCCAAAGGGCAGTCGTAAGAACTACTGCAACAAACAGCATTCACCAGCCAGTGAACAAGCTCATGAAATGTTAAACGAAATTCTCTACTGCTTTTCCGATAAGGAGGGACTACTTAAGTGGACTTTCTACTGCCTGCAAAAACCGCACACATAAAAATGAATACTTAATTTTTATGCCTTTATTTTCATCGATTTCGGCTTTCCATATAAATTCAAATGTACTTTACAGAAACCACAGCAGGTTTGATAGAAGATCTGGAAGGGTATATTTAGTGTTTAAATAACTTGTTGAATTGCCCAGCAATTTTTAGCTCAATTGGCAATGGTAGTTACGTAAAGCTTTTACATTCTACAAGCTGTATAATTCCATGAAAGGATAATAAAAAAACTCCTCTATGCCCGCTAGGAGATATGATGCCATTTGAATGGATATTGTACGATCTTGAAAATGTAATGAACACAAACTTGTTAAAACTTAAAGATACCCTTCTTTCTTGTAGGAATCTTGAAAATAAATTATCGGCTATGAACAGAAGTACAAGAAAGACTATTTTTGTGCGCATTTTTGGCAAAATATATAAAAATTTATAAAGGCATATAAGATGACCAGAAAAATTAATACAACGTAGGCAGTCATTTGTGCCGGGTAGTGTTTTTGCACTTTAGTAATCCTTCCTTATAGAAACGAAATTCAGAATTTCGGATCACATTTCATTAGATTGGCCATTTAATGTGTGTGTGGCACGTGTAGATAGGTTCCTGTGCTCCCTAAACGGGCATTACAGGCGCTATTTAGGTTGGCGAACGTGGGGGATCGTGGCGGTAGGCTAAGAGGGCGGCTTCGACCGTGCTAATCAGCTGTTTCTTCTCCGGCCTCCGGTCTTCTTGACTCCGTCATGACAACGGGCTCATGTGGGGGAGAAGGAGAGAGCGCGGTAGCTGCAGCGCAAGGCTACTATCACTCAAAACTAATCCAGGCACAAGTCCCTGTCCCTGCACCACACTTCCGTGGAGCATACGGTTGACATCTTCGGACTACGACGGTCGAACTGACGGTCTTATTGACTCTGTCTTGACACCGGGCTCAGGTGGGGGAGGAGGAGAGGGTGCGGTAGATGCAGCGCAAGGCTACTATCACCGTCCCTGCACCACCCTTCCGTGGAGCATACGATGACACTGTCGGAATACGACGGTCGAACTGACGTGTATGTGGGGGGGGGGGACGGCTTTCCTGCTGTCGTTCCCTGTCGGGGAGGGGGGGAGGGAGGTGGGTCATTGTAAGCAATTCCGACCAGCGTGCAAATATGCATCGTTAACACGACAACCCACCAACGTATTCTATCCAGTGCGTCAACCTCGAAATCCAACTGACATTCGGATTGCTTGATGCACCAGAAATTATCCATGACGCAGTCATGGCAACCAAAGGGCTTCCGTTTTTTTCCCTCAAAGGTGCAAGTCCCTCCCCGCAAAACGGGCGCAGGAAATGGTTGCTTGATGTGAAAGTCTCGTAAATGTACGCCTGGCTACTTTATTTGGAAATCTGATCGATAATTGAACGGTACCATGCTGTGGAGCACACGGTGGACCTCGTCGGACTACGTTGGCCGAACTGTCATGCGTAGATGGGCTGTGCAGTTACGTCAGCCATTGTGCCTAACGAACCTCATACGAAGACATCGTTCGTGATGGTTAATTATCAAGAGCCCGCCGTGGTGCTTACCGGAAGGAAGACATAGTTAAACTCCCGATGGACGTCGCTGAGGAAGTTCATCGATTGGAATGGTCGAAAAAGTACATCACGTAGAGGTGAGGTAGCCATCTTCAATCGCCCATCTTCTGTAAACCATTGCTAAGTGTGTAAAAAAGAAGGATGGATGAGTATATCGTGGCATAAAAAGTATCTATGTATAATGAATGAAGGAAGTTGGTTGTGAGCTGAAGAGGGTTCCTTCATTGTCGAAACTTTTTGAGATTTGTGTATTGATACTGAAACAACAGCGAAAATTGCGACGCCAGTCAGGTTCTGGAGATTGTTGTACGCCGACGGAAGGTCAATAAACCGATCGAAAGAGCTCTTGCCAGAGATCCAGGCTCTACTCAGTTCACGGCTCTGTACGTGGATTGATGAACCATACCCCTGCACTTGCTGATTAAGTTCACTCTGACTAAAATTGAACTTATCCCTCACATATGTGCGAGGGAAGAAAAGACTCAAGAAGGGCTGGCAGGGATTCCAAATGTAGCTTCCGCACAGTATATGAGCAAATGTGCCCTAAAAATATCATGGAACACTCATAGTCTGGGCTCGAAAGTTCGTCATTTGTCCTGCGGGCTAAGGGTTGTGCTTTAATGGCGTCTCATTGGGCACGCTTTGGAATTTGGCCCGACATTTTTTTCTTCCATTCGAATGCGACATTTTTAACTGACCCATTTTTTCATGAGATACTGCTATTTAACCATTCTTTGTTAATCGTAACTAAAACAAGGTCATTTGAAAATGACACCTGCTCTATTGGGAAGAAAATCTGGCACAATTTTGCAACGCATTCGCGGACGACCGTTCATGATGTCGGCAGTTGCAGCCTTCTGTTACTAGATATTTGTTTTCTTCCGAAAAAAACTTTACCCACAGTGAATGGAGGCCTTTATACTGATAATTTTAAAATAAAGCGCAACTGAGGCATAAACCTGTGACCTGTTGTTACGAAGTTCAACACTGCGCGGCTGCTGGCGGTGCTTGTGAGTGAACCCAAAAACAAAACGATAGGAGCCCGTCCCGTAACACAACTTGTAAATGCCAACCTACCAACCACAAGTTTTTCAAAGTAAGTCACACTATGTGACCTTCCTAAAATTGAAACCGACAGAGGGTATTACGAGGACATGCTGAACATGTTGTAGTAAATTAATGAAAGGACTTAGAGTGGATTAATCGGGACATAAAACAATTAAGGTTGAGAACGAAATACTTGAGAACAGTCTCGTCGAGCAGCAGTATGAAGTCAGCAAAATGTCTGCCTGGGCCTCTGATTAGTACATACGTCAGGAGAATGCTAAATTCCCTAGTATGCATAACACATTTTAAAGTGCATTTTACAGGCTTATCAATGATTCCTGATGTAGAAATAATTATAAAACTTTGTCTTCCTATAAATCCATACAGTGGACTATTATTTAAAGCAATTTATAGTTTTTCTGCCACAAGTTCTCTGTTATAAACTCTTTTCAAGCTGGAATTAAATACTAGCGTCTCATGATGTACTCTTCTAAGTAGCAATTTCATTGGAATGGAAGAACCTCATGTGGACATTTAAAACATAAGACGGATACTGCTATTTTGAAGCCTTTGAAAGGAGTGTGAGTCAGCATCTTGAAAACGCGGTCTAGGTCTGGAGATACTGAACTCAGCTGGATTAAAACCTACCTAGGAGGCGAGCCATACAATATTCAAAGCTTAAGGGAAACTGTCAGTGTTGAATATCTAGCTCCTCTCTGGTAGAATAATTGCGTTAAAACTTGATACAGATTCGCCAACTCGTGCGTGGTTTAAACTACGGCCTTCTGTAAGAGAAATTATTCCAACATTTCAAGTTCCCTGTAAAGCAACTTGTTATATAGCCTCCGTGAGGTGATCGTTACTCACCCGACGTGACAGAGATACGCTGCAGCAACAACTTGGAAAAATATATACGCGTAGGAAACATGTTCCTGCTTGGTCCTATAATGCTCCTACAATCTAGCTTTTTCTTTTTGATTGTAAAGGCTAAAAAGGGAGCTAATTGGTTACAGCCAAATTGCCTCAAATACACTGAACTACACTGCACAGCTTTCAGCGTCCTCCACAAAGTGAGACACAAGCTGCCTTTTTCTGCCAAAAATAACTGGAATTACGCGGAATCAATGTTGTAGTACTTACAGTGATATCGTCATGGGTGTCGAGCTGCTTTTGCGTCTCTTGCACTCCAGACGGGTACTCTGCTTCTCGAAGTAGTCGATTTTCGAGTCGTCGAATATTAGCCGGAGCGACAAAAGGCAGCTGACCCACGTAGAGGCCTTCGTCTTCGGCGTAGCGAACTGACCGACCTTGCGTTTTAACCTCCAAGGGAACTAATTGGAGAGAGGGAGAGAGTAGGTGAGGAGAAACCTACCTTCCAGGTTAGAGGGCGAGTAGAGAAGGTGGCTTTCGGCGTCAATTCGCTCAAAAGACAATGGCCAACGATCCCGGCCCCAAACAAGGTCGTGTGGTTGTGAGTCCAAAAGACACCAGACCTTCGAGCAAAATCACCCTTCGTAGAGAAGCGTTTATAAAAAATGAAACGGTCAGATAATTGAGCTCGAAACTTCAAAATTTTGTAACCTTGAGTTGGGTTGGCTAAATGTACTGGAATGTATCAAACGGGATGTTAAATCATAAACTTGGAATATAACTGAAAATAACTTAAATTTATCCCGAGGTCCGCATAACAGGTCAATACCGGTTTCACATAAGAAATTAACACGTTTCTATATTCTGGTTAGTTGCAGTTTGTTAAATCTCACTACAAGGTTGTGGCAAGTTAAGGTTTGCCCTACAAACTAGAGATATCGCGGCATCTGGATACGTTTTAGGCTGCTTGATTAGCGATTCTATGACTCTTAACTTAGAAAACGAGAAACATCTATATGAAAAATAGTTCAAACAAGGATAAATACTTCTCTGTAAGGTGATCAACTGCTACCAATGGTATGAATAATTATGAAAGAAAAACTTAGTCTATTTTCCAGAATTGAAATGGTCGTCAGATAATGCTCGATTTTGGACTCAGATTATCTTAGCAACAAGGAAAGACTGTTTTTTAAGCAAGTTGACAAAACATTTTTACAACAACTGCAAAGATACTGCTTCGAACAAATATCCCCAAGGATGAGGAGGGACTTACAGACGCTCGAGGCTGCTGTATGATAGAAGCGACTGAAAAGCTACCAGTTACAGATGGTTCAGCCTGCTCTCTGACATACGTGATGTCCTCCTTATCGGATGGCTTAACTTCTTCAAAGTCTGTAGGCCAGATTTGTCTCACAAAAAAATTAACTTCTTCCTCTTCTGTGATTTCAGCTTGTTGCTTCAGTGTTTGCCAATTTAACAAGATCTGCAAAATAAAAGAGAGTAATGTAGGTACCACATTAAAGTTAAAATATTTCAAGCAAAATATTTAAGCGTACAAAGTATATTTGATCTCAGGTTACCTTACTCCTTAAACTATGATACACTTTCATACCATATGTAAACGGAAATTTTGTCCGCCTTGTAAAATTTGCAAGAAAGTTTTTATTATTCAAATCCATTTGTTAATCCTTAGTTTTTTTTTACCAAAAATGATGCAACATTGAATAAATTTTAAAAATATTTGAAAAATGTGACCGAAGAAATTAAATTAGGCTTATGACGTTTATTCTACGATGTTTATACCAAATATGCGGTAAACAAGAAAGCTCTACCTCTTGAGAATTAAAATTTTCAGAAAAATAACAATATATTCCAGAAAATTGAATGATCAACACAAAATAAAAAACTCTCCCATACAACTTATTTGAGATTTCTAGACTGCACTCCTGATATATAGACCTATTTATTTTTGACAAAAATAACGATCTAGAATATATATTACTTCCAAAAACTTACAATTAAATGGCACTGTTCTCAGAATTAAACAATTTCGAAACTACTTCAGACGACGAATATTATGTGAAAGGTTGATAAAACTCTAGTAACTATATGAGATGCCGTGACGCGTAACCGCCTGAGACAGACACATGGATGCAATTTTTGAGGAGTATCGAACCACTTCTTTTCCAGGTTGCCTCAAGATGAAAGTTATAATGCACGCAAAACGAATCCTTTTTGATAAATTCTGCCGTTAAATGTACCTGCTCGTGGCCTGAATCTTCACTTTTTCGCCCAAGGAGGCTCTTGGAACCCCGTCTTCGTGCGCTGGCACCAACTGTGCGTGAAATAGCAGGTTTTGTAAGATGCTCCTCCACATGCTGGACGATACCTACTGTCTGCTGTTCTCTGAGTTTTTTTCGCTAAAATGTTAAGTGTAAGAAATCAGAACGCATTCACACTATCCTCTTTATATTTTAGAAACGTTATAAAAGCAGCCATTGTAGTAAAGCTAACCTGTGCGGATAGTTTCCGCCGATTTATTTTATCCGGTCTTTCTAAATGGATGAAGAGCATTTACTGAGTTTTATTTTAAAAATTCAACAATTTCAGATAAAGGCCCTAGGAAATGATTTCACAAAAATGAGTAAAATGCCGTTTCATTACCAAAAAATGTCTTTTGGATTTGACACCTGCTGAATTAATGTAGTAGTATATTGAAAAATTACTGGAGAGATCATATAATAGCATCGAATAGGCATACTGGAGTTACAGAATAGGCTTTGATTGTTTAACATATTTTCAAACATTCTTTAATTATTCGATAATTATTACTTTTAGCTTGTTAGATAAGTCACTCCGTTTAAAAAATCTGCCTGTTAAACTTCTTTCGCGCAAAACATATATTTAGTACGCTTACCTCGAATTAATGTGGGATCTATGCCTTGGTTCAAAGGTTTATCTGACTTAGTTCTTTCAACAGACGTAGTAACTTCACGGTCACGAGAACTCTGGAAGTTAGTGCCATAAAAATTTAATTCAAATTACTTGTCTACTGTTACGAGCATGCCTTTTTTCAAGTTTTCGTTTAAGTTTTTCAGCCTCCTCTATTTCAATATCCGAGAGGGATTCAGCTTCTGTGAGTATTTTGGAAATTTCTTCCTAAAGGGACAGTTAAATGCTATGGTTTATACATCGGACATTTGGAAGACTTGTCCTTTAAGTTAAATTTCTATTCGTGTTGATATGCTTCTAAACAGAGCAGGACAAATGATGCACAGAACCTGTAACTGCGCATGCACCCAACTTATTTAAATAAAGCAACTTCGATGTAAATAGACTTTTTATAGAGATAAACAAACTGACTGTTATTTGAACCAGCCATTTTCCTTAAAAGCATTGTATTATAAATCGTGTATATTATTTAGAACTCGTGATGGTTGTTGGTCAATTTATTGAGAATTCAACCAACATTTAACTGATTTGGAATCGTTCTTGTGCTCCAGGAAACAGCACGCTAAGAAAGACAAATAATTTCGGAATAGAATTTGAGCTTAAGGATGGTTGTTTTTGTTCTTTTAGTTGTCGATGTCATCGTTATAAGATTCCAAGTTGGTTTAATGGGCCTACAACACCAAGGGGGCTAATCTGAAAGAAGAAAACCTAGCAAGGTCTTTTTGCATTGTTCACTAGCTGGAAGAATGTTGAATAAATGAATTGGAAATGCGCTTAAGATCTCGATTTTGTAATGATTGCCGTTGTACTTAACGCTCTTAGCATGCTAAAAAATACCCCTCATTGCTCCGTCAGCAAGTTTTATGTCCATATTTATTGTCGTAAGTTAAATGAACGCCGCTAGTATCACATTCACATGAAAGCCATTGAAATTCGATTACGCCTGCGGGTGCCTGTGTTCCAGACCTATTTGAAAACACAGAAAACTCAGGTAATGGGTAGTTTTGGGCATCAAATGCTAGATTAATATGCTCAATCCTTACAATTGCTCAGCTAATGCTTGTCTGTTGTTTTTAATTGAGTTTTTGTCCTCAGAAAAGATGAACCAGTTTTATGTCATTGCAATTAGAATAAGAGATATGGGTTTCAAGTTTATTTTCGTATACGTCAATAACTGCTGATGGACTTCCTTTGTTGCCTAAAGGTGCAGACTTGTAAGACGTGGAGACCCAATAAGACTGTAGTATTCTGACGATCACCCCTCTAGAACCATCCTCTCCTTGCTCGAGATTGGCGAAGCGCACAATGTCCGTATTGTATGCAAGGAGGAGAGCCTTTGTGAATGTAAATGAAGATCTTTTCATGAAGATTTCAGAACAATAGTGACGCCACATTTGCAATATGCCATACAAGCTTGGAGAACCTGAACTGTCCAAAGCCAGAACAGCCTCGAAAGAGTTCAAGGGAGTGCCACATAAATGGATAAGATCTAATGCTCCTTGCTTTGTGTAACCTGCTTAATTATTTTTAATCTCTTCCCTTTGGGCTTCGGAAAATGTTTGGGGATAACCTACATGAATTCCAAATTTTGAAGGGATTGAATTGTTGCCTGGTTTTTAGGGTATTTTTTGAATTGGCTACCACAAAAAACACTGAGGTAACACTTTACAACTGCGCGTTCAGCAGATTAGGATGGATGTGCACGATTTCTCCTTCTCTGTTCGAGTTGTGAAAACTTTTGATACTCTCCCCGTACATTTTTTGATTTTACATCGCTGTAAAGCTTTAAAAAGAAGCCCTGACACATTTATATTCCCCAATAGGCCGGAGCAATGAGGGATTGAACTTTGTCCTTCAGACTCATGCTCCAAATGTAATTTTTTATGTTCCTTTTTAAAGTATTGTAATCCAAACGCTTATCTGTACACCGCAGTCAAATTAACGTCACAAATAAGGCACACAGAGAGTCATTTCTATTTTCCACAATAAAGGGAACTGCACTGAACCCAAAATTGGTCTTTAATAAGTGATCTCGCAAGTATTTCTTAAATTACTAGAAGGTGAAAAACGACCCGGGCTTAGACTCTTATGCAAGTTGGCTCTTGGTCTAGCAGTATTCGATTTCGATGCAGCATGGCTTGTACTGATTTACCCATGATATCTCCATTTGAAAAAAATTTTCCCGCACATAGCAATCATTATTAGGTTTACGGCTCTTCGTCGAGGTTTGCTTTTCACGTAAACGAAGCCGATCATAGGGACCTAGGTGCTGCTGACGAGGGAGAATATTTATCCGAGACTGGTAGCCTCCTGGTCATAAGATGTTCATTAACGGCTTGTGAACGCAGTATAGCCTTCTTTGAATAACAAAATTGATCAGCTCTAGAAGGTGTATATTGCACCCATTTCTTCCATATATTTATTTTTGTCACTGAGAACCGAAATATTCAGTTTTTAGTGAGTCATTTGTAGGCACGCGCTTGGAACCCTACAAATTCCTGTTAGATTATGCAAAATTGAACGAATCTTTCAGGAGACCGTAGTGACCAGACCCGCTGTGGCAACTGGTGGCGATACGCGGGAATGGGAATGGGGTGTGTATGGTTTTGTTTTGATACTTGTTTTGCGCATAGGTTTTGCGGCCACAGGTCATAATCAGTTTACCAATTGCAATTTTAATGGCAGATGTTTGGCCCCCCAACCTGCTTCGTCATCTTAGAAAACTGCCGGTTTCCCCTATTGATCACGACGTTTGTGAAGTCAAAGGGCAATCCAAGAAACTTGGGCCGCCTACGGGATTGCATGATGCCTCATTCATAAGACGTTTTGTTGAAAGACCAGGAAGGTTAGGATTTGTTCAGGAAACACCAGGTACGAAGACCTTCCACCGCCCAGCTTCATCTGACCTAGCCCACCGCATGAGGATGGCTATTAGCTTCACGGTTCCAAAAGGTGAGAGCCGTAAGTCCGAACGAGGTGAAGCAGACATATTTGCCGCGTTCACTGATTATTTTAAGGGAGACCGTAAATATATTGCCTATTACAACATGCTATCACCATGATAATGTCTGCGCTAAGAAACCCACATATCTTTACCTTCATCAACCTTGATGCTTGCTTATGAGCAATAGTTTTTAATAACAGGGTATCTATGTTTTGTATAAGCCAATCAGCGTCCACTCGATCGCGTATGAAATTTCAACCGTCGTAGTCCAATTATTAACACCGTATGATCCCAACAGGGTGGTGCAGGGACGGTGTCTGTCACTAGAGTTTAGTCTTAGGCCAAGGAACATATACTATAACTTCTTAAAAATAAGGGCTAGCTATGAGGTTGGATCGTCACCCATAGCACATTACATCAACTTACCAAAAATGAAACGCCTTTTCGGTATTCCGTTGCTCAGATTCCTGGTGCAGATCATCAGTGCAAAAAAGGAGCCAGAGGAGCAGTAGAAAGAGTTGTCGAAAGGGATACAGGGGGTTAGTGCGAAGAAGGATGATGCCTCTCGGTGTTCCTCCATGTCCTGCTGCAGATCACTTAGGCGAAGGAGGAACAGGAGGAGACGAAGAAGGAGGAGCTGTCAAAGGAGGTGAGTTGCGAAGGAACCCAGTGCAAAGTCTGTGGCCAGTCGGCAGTTGATGTAGTAGTTGTGGCTGCCAACACCACCATCAGATATGTTGCTGGTGCCATTGTGGCCACCATCATGACTGGGGTTGGAGTTGGGGCTGGTAAACACGCGTAATCCATCATTCACTTGTATAAATTAACGGGTTTATATTCAGGTCTTTACCTGTTTTCTTGTCTACTTGAACTACTGGTCACATTTGGGAATCCATAGAACCGACTCATTTTGCATTGTCACTCACGCGGGGATGTGCAGGTGGACGCAGCGTAATCTGCTGCAGGATTTCTCCGGTGAAAACTAGAAAGAGGACCTCAATGAGATGGTTGTGATTTCAGGGACGACTGGGTAGTCAACACTGTGCCATTTTATTCTAAAGCCTGATAATCACTGGTAATCCAGTTTAACCCGATAGACCAGAGCTTTGAAAAATAATGGATGGCTTTAGGCAAATAGAAGACCTTAAATAAATATTAAAGCGATATAATTTAGTTTGTAAATGCCAAGATGTTGAGAAAAACGGTAAATTCTGAAAATATCAAGAATCTTTGCTATTGAGCAAACTGATAACTGGAAAGCTTATCCATGCAAAAACCGAGTACCTAAATAAATCAAAAATGAATAACCTTTGAAAATATTTCTTTAGTGAAGCCTTTACTTGAATACACTTTAGGAATAAATATAATATAAAGTTTGACCTTTAAACCAACAGCCTACAGTGTAAGTTTAGATTCCAACACGTTTTAACGAGAATTGGTTGTAAGTGTTTTTCGTTTGACAAACATTGTTTGTTTGATTTTACAGATAGGACGTCACAGGAATGAAATGTTTAATGCGATCACATTTTGACAGACCTAATAAACATATCCTGCATATAAAAGAAGACTTTCCAGAATGCAAAACAGTGTTGTAAATCTGTTCTTTGTAGTCAGCTATAAAAAGGAGGGAAGTCATTAGGTTGTATCTCCATCCACTGCCAAAAATCTAAACCTTCCAAAGGATATACAAGCGAGACGAGTGCGAAGAAGGACGGCACCCTGCCTCCGGCCTGCGCTAGCTAGTGCAGTGGTTGTGGTTGCCACCGTCACCACCACTACCACTACCACCGAGCAGGCCTTACAGAAGCAGGCCATTGCTGTTGCAGCCACCCGTCTCATGACAACTCTACAGGTAGACGATCGCAATCCGACGGTTTACACCGTATGCTCCACAGCAGGTTGGTGCAGGGACGGTGACTGGCATTGGATTATAGTGAGAGTAGAATTGCACGGCATCTATCTCGCTATCTGTTCCACTCCCATCTGGGCCCGGTGTCAAGACACATGACAACCCACATCTCCTGCTTACGTACCGCAACCTGTGCCAAGACGGGCACTATGTTCGTAGATAGAGAGATATTTTATTTGCGTATCCGGGAAGGGCTCTGTCATTAGTTTTTTATGCACTGTCTTAGGACCAGTCACTAGGGGGTGTGCATGTCATCAATGGATCAGATTTTCAAGTCATAAGAGTTGTTCTTTGGGGAGGGTGGATGATAGTTAACGCTGACGACAATGGAAAACAAACTTCTTCAGAGCGGTCAGAACAACTGTTTAACGACATCACCCTAAGTGAAAAAAAATGGACTCCTGTGTCTTCTTGCTCTGTCATTTGAGTTGTCAGATGGGCAGGCCACCGGGACAGAGATGGTTAGGGGTTGATTAAAAGTCAGATTGGCAAACATATGTTTGCAGTAGTAAATCGTCAGGCCGGTCAAATGAAATGAGGAATAAACTAATGGTTTATGCACAGTGCTTATATCGTTATTGAGGGGAGGGAGGGGGTAAGTCAAAGGCTTCGTTCCAATGCCGCCTGCATGTCTGAGTTGGCATGTTGAGGCCGTTGGAGCTGGAAGCGAAGGGGGAGGGGTTCAAGGTACGCGGAGTGCGTGTGACTGTTATCTGGGGTTGGAGCGACCTGTGAGTATCACCTGGAGCCGGCTAAGGAAGATAGCCTGCCTGTGTCAAAGTCTTCTGTGACGACAAAAGACTAAGTTCACCAGCCAAACTGCCACTGCCTCAGCTGTAGATATCACCCGATTGCATAGACCTTTATAGTAGTGTGCGGGTGCACGTAACTAATCGGAAAGGTTTCTTTGGTGTCAACTTGGTGCTTCGTAGCGATTAACTGTGTAAGAATATAACTTGAAATCGATCGTGTTTCCCCTTTAGCTAACTAGCCAGGCATGACAGTTCGACCATCGATTTCGACGAGGTCCACCGTATGCTCCACACCAGGTGGTGCAGGGACGGTGACTTGCACGTGAATTAGTTTTAAGTAATAGTAGCCTTGCGCTGCAGCTACTGCACTCTCTCCTACCCCACCTATGCCAAGTGTCAAGACAGAGTCAAGGAGACCGGATATTGGAGAGGGCGCAGGTGGCTGGCGTGGCTGGAGCCGCCCCTGGGCGCACCACCATACCTGACTCGGATCCCACGGAGTGGAAGTGCCATAAAGGCCATATTAAAAAGGAGCCATTGCAGCCTGACTCTCAGTCCGCCAGTCAGTCACTCCACACAAAACACACATTGGGCTGACCACGCGGTCCGAGCTATCCTGTCAATTGGCAACCATCCAAGCCACGGCTTTAAGCGCTGAGCTGTTGACTTCACCCTCTCCTCCACCCCCACAATTAGACCACCATCCGAACCAGTCAGTTGTCTGAGGTGGGAGTGGGCGCATTAGCTGACGGCTCGGCTTACCCGTCTTCGCGCGCCACAGCACGACCTGGCCCCCATAACGCCCACACCGGGATTCACAAAAGCAGGGATATGGAGGAATCATCGCCATCTGACTCCCAGCTCACTGGTCAGCCACTCGACACACACAGTACATACACTGGGCTGACTGCGTGGTCTTGTGTAAGCGTCAGATTGGCAGCCTCCCAAGCTACGGTTTCTAGGAAACCGTGTTTTTATCAGGTACAGTATGATGATAGTGAGGGTTTTGTCTCTGTATTAATGTAGATGATGTGCACTGATGTGGCTTAGCTTCCGGTGGTTTACCGCAGGTTGTTGTGGAGGCGCATGTGTCCTAATAGGCCCACGCGGTCTGTAAATGTGTGACCATTCCAGTCTGCCCTGTCTCTGGCGGTAATGCCATTTTGCCTATTATATACAAAATACTGAGTGGCTTCTAGCATGGATCGAGATTTACCTCCAGTGCACAACGGGATGTGTGAGTGAGCGATCAGTGAGTGCCTATCCATCAAAAGCATTTATTTCCATACACATCAAAGAAGAGCAATTGGTGCTCGCTCTCTCTATTCTCCTTCGATCGTGAATTGCATCTCTGGGACAATATAGCTCCGTAGATTTTAGGAGCTTCTGTAATGACATTTTCTTCCGAGCGATGACAAAACTTTCGTTGATTTACTGACAGTGTACAGTAATATTTGTAAACAAAATATTGCCTAAAGTACTAAAGCCATAACGTTGATATTCATGTTTGCCATTAAAATGCTGGATCATGGTATTTATTCTTCACTGGCCCTCTCTTTTACGGTTAAGTTTAACCAAGAGCTGTTTATCAATTTCACTTCGAGTAGAGCCCCAAAACTGCTTGACGGAGTTTTGTCGAACGTAAATGGAGAAGGTTGTGAAGATATGCTTATAAGGATAAAAGGCTTGAATGAAAATATGGCCCTTTTTGTTTCAGCAACACAATTAACTTGAGTAGATCATAAAAGAGGTTTTCTTAAGGGATGAAAAAGAGTGCAGTTGGGTCAAGCATGCCCTTGTCTTCCAGTAAATTTATTGTGTCCTGAGTGAAATTGTTGTCCTGGTTTCTTCCGATTCAGCCCCAATTAGCACTCAGCCGTAAACTGAGACAAACTGTTTGGTCTGTCAACTCTGGCAGTATGGAGAAGTTCTTCTCATGCTTAACGAAACCTCCGTCTTAAAATCCGCGTGGGATAGGTTCCATCTCACTTTTATACTAATAAGCTCTTTGTGCGGACGGAGCTTTTAGGTGACTAGGAATGCGGTAATGAATTTGGCAATTAGTCTCATCTGGCATTACACTGTCTGAAAATATCTGTAACCCGTGAACACAAAAGTTATTTCTTAAATCCCTTTCACTGTATAAAATTATTCCCGCACCCCAAAATGAGCTTCAAGTGGCATCAGAGAGATTACTCGATCCATGAAAAAAGCCCATTTTTATGGCAACGTGGCATATTAGTACACAAATGCAGCGTCAGTGATAGGGACATTCCAATAAGGTGTAAGGGCTTTGGTGGGTGATTTAAGGAAATATGGCTATTATGTTACTATTTGCTTTCTGATTGGCAGTTTGTTTTTGAAACACCAATCGTCGAGGTTTCATCATGATTTTCCTAACTGGCGTCCTCTGAGTTTTCTTTACACTCGTTCGCGCTGATCTCTTATTTCCAGTATGTTGGTCAAGTAGGCCCCTCACTGATTGGCCCGTCCGTATGACATTTTCTTATGAGGTCAACGTTAAATGAAAGAGGTCTGTCATTTTCAGTAAGGGTGGAGCCCTAAAACTGCCGGACAGACCTATTGAACGCACATGGAA
>WEDG01000338.1:0-21640 GCA_017591395.1 Schistocephalus solidus | reverse complement strand
AGATGTCCCATGAAATGTCTCTTGATAATACGCTCCATTACTTTACAGGATACGCAAGTTAAACTAACGGAGCTCTTATTTTTGCAGTCAAGTTGCGCACCTCCCTTATAGATCGGGGTGATAAGCGCACAATTCCATTCTCCGGGATTTCACCTTCTTCAAAACATTTTTTTGGAATACGATAGACAGTGGTTCGCGCAGTTTGTCAGGAAGTTCTCAAAGTGCAAGGGCAGGAAATATATCCGGTCCAGGTAATTGAGTAGGCTTCATAGGGAGTAATTAGACCCTAACTGTGGCCTTTGAAAAGGAAATATGCTCTCTTGAGGAGGAGGAGGAGGAGGAGGAGGAGTAGGAGGAGGAGGGGACCGGTGAGGGAGACATTGATTGACAAATCGGTGGAACAGCAGCAAAAGAATTAGGCTCTCGGGTTTAGACGAGCTAAAAGACGAGCTGATTGGTCGATACTATTAACTTTTAAAACATATCCCAACTGGTCAGATCAGTTTCTAGAATTGACAACATTTTAGATCTAATTTTTACAAATGATGTCCACCCTCTCTTTATGAATTTCCATCGTGATCTTTTCACAAGTGATCACGCAATAATTTACTGTTGTTTTCCAGTCCCCCTTCTTACGAAGCCTGAGGTTAAATGCGATAACCTCGACTTTGCTAACACAAACCATGAAATGATAAATAATTTCGTAAGCAATCTAGATTGGCATAGCATATTCGCAATCAACGATCCAAACTTTTTCCATGAGCTTTTGCAGAGCCTCACAGAAAAAATCCAGGCTTTTATCCCGTTTAAGATTTTTAATTCAAATACAGCTTCTTCTACTGTTCCGCATTTTCTCCAGAACAGACTTAAAAAATTACGAAAACAACTTAAAGATTCATCTAAAAGCTCTATGTCAGTTCATTTAAGGATTGCACAAATATTTGAATTAGCATCGCAAAAAAAGGCTCGCGAGAGATAAGCGTAGGGAATCTCGGGCACTAAGTGATGCCAATTTATCCAAATTTGTTGCACAAATATTCCATGTTCGGTCATCGGCTAAGCGTCTGAATGTAACTCCGCCTTTACTTGACTGTAACAAAAATCCCGTTACAGAGGATTTGGGCAAAGCAGAATTGTTAAATTCGTTTTTTGCTTACTACTTTACCACTGAAACGAGCCTCTCTCTTCCTCAATTTCTCTGCTTTCAAATTCAAATTTCCTTCTAAAAACCCTTAATTTATTGCCTTTACGTATTCAGAAATAAAAATCTCACCGAAAAAATCACGTTCGGTTGGAACTGATAACATTCCAATTTCACTTATTAAACGATCAAGAGATTTTTCACCTGTAATAAGCAAATTATTCACAGTATTTCTCGGAAACGGTTTCTTCCCGATTTTTGGAAAACTTCTATTATAATACCAGTTTTTAAATTTGGTTCCTGATCTGACATTCATACTATCGCGGTGTTCATAAAACGCCCTCTCTTGCTAAACTTTTCGAAAAACTAATTGCAAAACAAATCACGGATTTTTGCATAAGCAATAAAATTATCAACTTTTCCCAACATGGCTTTTTACCGGACCGTTCTTGTGAAACCTGCCACATGTCTTTTCTAAATCTACTAACGTCTCTTCATAATTATCATCTCTCTATAGAAGTTATCTATTTTGATGTCAGTAAGGCATTCGATAAAGTGTCTCATAGACGACTTCTAGCTAAACTAGAAGCTATAGGATTTCGTTGTCCCCTTACCATCTTTTTTAGTTCATACCTATCTGAAAAACACAAAACGTTTTAGTGAGGTCCTCATACTCAAGTGCTACCCCGATTTTGAGTGTTGTCCTTCAAGTTACCGTATTAGGTCCTTTATTGTTCATACTGTATATAAATGATATTTCATCGATAGTTAAACGTTATCAATCTTTAATTTATGCTGACGACATCAAATTCATGTATTTCTTCTGCATCCCTAGGACCGAACGATGCCTAGAACAAATTCATTCGAACTAAGACGCTCTTTTCGGCGTGAAGCTCCACATGGCTAATGGAGTTCTCACCTTCTTAATGTCGCTACATGCGTTTTGGGCCTGTAAGGCTGCCACAACCTGTTTTATGTAAAGTTTGCTCTATGTCTGATTGTTCCTTTACCAAAAAATTAGAATTTTCACCTAATGCAGATAGAATTACGGCCAAAGCTGCTCAGATTTGCGGCTTTATTTCTTATAATTTCTACTTTCCTGAAATTAAATTAAGACTTTATCGTATGTTTGTGCTTCCCATTCTCGATTTTACTGTCCTTCCTTCGGTTCAGTTCAGTTCAGTGTATTTGAGGAAAATAGGCTTACGCCTTTGAAATCCCTATTTGTTACATAAAAGTAGCAAGAATAAGAAGCAAATTAAAGAAGTAACAGTCAAGTAAATGCAGGCAGGTTTACGTGGTACACTGATATTGTTAAGGTTAAGTAGTCACATAGTCTTCGTGGTACTGTAACATATGTATGTCAAGCCGATGTTTGAATGTATACACAGACTGGGACATAACAATCGCCTCAGGTAGGTTATTCCACGGTTCCACGACACGGTTGGTGAAAAATACTTCCCCACATCTAATCTTACTTGGGGGCACATTTAGTTTGAATGGATGACCTCGGAGATTTTTTTCGTAGTGGCAAGTTGGAAAAAGTCATCACATAGGAGGGCGCAATCCATGCCACGCACGATACGGAAGGTTTGTATCAAGTCTCCGCGCAACTGCCTATAACTCAGAGGATAGAGCTTTTAGGTTATTTAGACGAATCTCATATGGCAGTTCAGCTTGACCTCTTACTAATTTTGTGGCTCGCCGCTGCACCCTTTCGAGCATTTTGTAGTCCTGTTGGGTCCACGGTCGCCAGGCTTTGATCGCATATTCAAGATGTGGCCTCACAAACGTACAACAGAATTTAGAATAGCAGTCTTCATCGAAAACTTTAAATGCCCAGTTGATAGCGTACAGTATTGAATTGGTGGATTTAGCTGCCTTGGAACATTGCGTAGAAGGCTTCAGGTTGTCTTTCATCCAAACTCCAAGATCCTTCTGTGTGTGTGCTTCTCGGAGTGGCAAACCGTTCAAATAGTAGGGTCGCATATCAGTGACCTGATTTCGATTTCCCAGACGTAGCAGGGTGCATTTGTTTGAGTTGAAGGACAAGAGCCATTTGTGGGACCACTTGTCCAATCGACAAAGATTTTCTTGGAAATTGTCTGCATCAGCAGCATTGTGGATAACTTTCCAGATTTTTATTTCGTCCACAAACATAGCAAAGTTACAGTCCAATTCCTGTACACAATCATTAATGAACAAGAGAAATAGGATCGGTACGAGCACTGAACCTTGTGGGACTCCACTCTTGATGACTGTGCGCTTTAATCGCGATCCGCCTACGCAGACCACTTGGGAACGACCGACGAGAAAATTCTTGATCCACGTAAGAAGTTTGCCGCCAATACCGAACATTCTCAACTTGTGAAGGAGAGGCTGGTGTGGAACACTATCGAAGGCCTTCTGGAAATCAATTTAGGCCACATGCACAGTGTCTTTTGCATCGAGTGCTTTTGTCCAGCTTTGTATCGTATAAAGTAAGTTCGTAACACACGATCTTACCCTACGAAAGCCGTATAGTGCAGTCGAAAAGAGGTTACGGGTTTCTAAATAAATCATCAATTCCTTTTTGACAACTTTCTCCGTAACCTTGCAACAGATTGAGGTCAGGCTGACAGGCCTGTAATTTGTAGCAAATGCACGACTACCACTTTTGTGAAGCGGTGCGATGTGGGCTGTTTTCCAGTCGGTAGGAAGAATTCCCGTATCGAACGATTTCTGGCACAGCAACGATAGCTGTTTCGCCAGCTCTCGAGCAAGTTCGAGGAGAAGCTTTGCTGGAATCTCGTTGGGGCCAGGGGATTTACATGCCTTCAGACTTTTTAGTTCTTCAAAGACCACCGCTTCTTGAAAGAGCATATCCTGAATAAGTGGCACTCCTGTAGTCTCGTAACTTGATGGAATAAAAAAACAGCTTCTCTAGTGAAAACCGACTGAAAGAACTGGGAAAAAGTGTTCAGCTTTGTTTTTTTATTTTCTGATATCTCGAAACCGTCATCGTTTCTCATAACAGGAATCGGGTTCCTGTTACGTGTGGTTTTTTTCTTACATAGCTGTAGAGTAATTTGGGATTGTGAACTGCTCTCTGGAGCAAATCCTCTCGTAATCCCGTCGGTTTTGGAAGATCAAGCTTTTAACCTTGTTCCTTTGAGTTTTGTATGCTTGCAAGGCTAAATTTTCATTGGATCGGCAAAATTTCTTCCAAAGCCTTCCCTTTCCTGTTAATCTCTTTTTAGATCCCTTTGTTAACCACTGTGGTCTGTTAGATATCCTAAATTGTGATGGCGGACAATGGCATTTTATTAGATTCAACAAATACTCCTTAAATAAATTCCAGTCCCTCAGTGACATTCCCGGAGAAGAGAAGATCCCAGTCTATTCGTGATGCCTCAGCTCTCATCTTGCAAAACTCCTCGCCATAGATTCGGCCTGGTTTCATTTATTGCAGATGGCACAGAATATAAACCATACTCCCATGAAAGTAATGCATGATCACTTTGATTTAGTGGAGGTAGGCAGTGTACCTCGTCTATACTGTCAGGATCTTTAGTGAAGGCGAGATCTAAACAACTAGCCTGTTGTCCTCCACGCGCTCTCGTTGGAACAAATACATGTTGGGTGAAAAGAGCTTCAAGTGTTGTCTTTAGCAGACGATGATCGAAGGAAAACTTTGAGCTCTGTGCCTGCAGATCGTTCCATCGAATGCTGGGTGCATTGAAGTCACCCGTGAGAACAACATCAGATCGACTGCTAATCTCCTTTATGTTCTCCAAAAAACAAGTATCAGCGTCAGTGTCTGTCCCCAGTGGTCGGTAGAGAGTCATGACTTCAAGGGACTGCGATCCCCGCGTCTTTATTTTCAGCCAAATAGCCTCAATACCATTGCTAATCTTCTCTGTCATTTCACACACTGTGAAATTGCTTTTTAACATACATCGCAACTCCTCCACCCTGGCGTTGGGTGCGGTCTCTCCTGAACAGCTGGTACCTGGATAACGCTACTTCGCAATCACTGATGTTCTGTGACAGCCATGTTTCTTTGATTGCTATAATATCGGGAGACAGAACGGCTACCTGAATTCTCAGTTCGTCGAGTTTCGAAAACAGACTTTGGGCGTTGGTATACAGAAATTTCAGTGTGCAGCAGTCAGCAGAGCCAAATTCCGTTTGTCTCGAGTTTGCCAATGCTAATATGCCGATGCCATCATGAGCATGGGCTGGTTCCAAAGCAATGTTGCGTTTCTCTGTATCACGCGTTCCCTGTAAATCACCAGATTTCTCTCTCCAGCTGCAAATCTCCTCTTCATTTCTATCACTAATTCGCGGCGTTTCAGACGTTCTGCTGGAGAGTAGTCCGGCTGAAAAAAAATCTGTTTATGAGAGTTCCGAAGGTTTGTTTTTCTCGAGAGAAGTAGCTTAGCCTCTTACTTGTTGTCCAAGACAATTTTGATAGGCCATGGTTTCACATTTTTGGACTGTTCGATATCCTTTTTTCCGAGCCTGAAGGCAGCGCGAACGGTTATCGTCTCTCCTGAATGAAGTATATCATTCAGTAGGTGCTGAAACATAGCAAGATCAGTGGATATCCGTTCCTTTGAGGTGTGTGCATTTGATTCAGGTATGCCCTGGATAACAACGCAGTTCTCTCGGTCTAGGGTGTCTTTTGATTCACTGCCGATCATATTTTTCTCTGAATGACCAGAGGGATTCATTAGGTTTGCTTTCAACTTTATAATCGTTTTATGTTGTTTCCCAATGATATCTTGCCACTCATTGGTATTTTCGCTCCCAACTAAGGGCTCTTTAGAACTGCTGGGATAGCCGACAGGAGGTGAGTCTGAAGTCGGAACTGCCTTTGGAAGAGGCATTATTGAAGTTCTCCTGATATTACCATTATCCAATTTGGTGGTATTGTTGTCCGATGCTGGGATTCTGGGACTTACATTTTTGAATGATATATTACCTTTGCCTTCTGAAACTCGTTTCCTTATTTTCTGGGATCCCTGCCGGTTGCCCTCTTTCCTTACGGGATACTGTTTGACAGCTACATCGAGCTCCGTAGACGTAGCGTCATCTTCCTTGTTGGATGTGATGGCTACGGAAGTTGTGCCTGCGTATGTGCATTTGTCTCCCTCATGTTCCAACTAATCTAGCCGTTCAAAGGCATTTCACAAAAACACCTGGTTCCGACTCTTTTAACTACTTCCTACTCAACAAGCTGCCAGCTAACGAAGCAAAAATGTATTTGGTTCAGGAGACTGGAAGCAGACTTTTGTCTCCTTTTCCGACTTAATAATACATCGACTCTCCCTAAGCTTTCTGTCATTAACTCCGTTAGTCTTCCTTACAACCATAGAAATTCTGCACTAATTATACCTCCCCCTGCATCCTCCATGTGTAAACGGTCTCCTTTCTTTGCTTCTAGGTATAGTTTTCTTTGGACTAACTTGCCAATTGAAAAAAGGTCGTTAACTAGTCTATCTGCTTTCAAGCGAAGACTGCACGTTTATCTTAACACTGATTCTATTAACCTTTTATTTTCTTCATCTTTTCACAGTAGCTTTCCACATGACTCAGAGAAAGGACAATCGGGGATTTAAGTGACCCTCTTAAAATTATATTTTCGCTACCTTGAGTCCCCCATGAACCATGAGGTCCCTTATATCACCAGTCATCCAAATGATGAAGTCCTTCGGACGTACACATTCGGTGGTCCACAGCCTAATATGCTGACGTTTTGTTGGATACTCACCATCATAAGAATTCAATTCTGGATCCTAAGATGCTGAAGCCTCACTTTCATTGACGCATATTTAAGAGATTTTGTTACAAATGCCTAAGTGATCAAGAACGAACCATCCCGACTTTTTCATATCTTATTCTGAATGCTTCTGCATTATTACCCTACTCTACCACGTGACCTTATTTTCCTATGCAGTTTTTTCTCCTACCTTCTACTCGAAAATGAAGGCCTATTGAACTTTGCCTCAATTTTTAAGGTATGAGTTTTATTTTACTGCATATATTTCTAGTTCACTATTGATCCCAAAATATCGCTTACTGTTGACCTAGAAGGACATTTCTGTCTAAATTATTAAATATTTGTACTTTTATCTGCGCACATTGTCCTAACTTTATTTCGTTACTCATTTTTGTTTAGACAGTGCCTTGCCAGTCCAATCCAAATATAAATTCTTTATTCTAAATACGTTATAACCAAAGAAATCGTGAACACATTCTAGCGCTGTGGTCCCAAAACGGAGTCCTAGAGACGGATGACCAAGCGAAAGCCTCAGTCCTGTCTAGCTGGTTTCAGTTGGTATTCACTTATAAAACAAATGCTCCCCGCTCCCCTACCTAGTGCAACTGCAAAATTAGGAAACGTTTGCAATAGTAAATCATCTTTACTTCTCACCCACATTGATAAGCACAGAATTATTTCACCTAGAGCCTGCCATGTCACCGGGTCCAGATTGAATTCATACTAATGCCCTTCGAGAATTGACCAATAAAATGTGTGAGCTTGTGTCGATGCTATTCAAAATGTCCATGGAGGAAGCTGAGCTTCTAAATAAATGGAAAACTGCCCTTATTTTCCTGATTCACATTGTAGGATGCAGGCTGGAGTCGGAACATTACCGTCCCAGTAATTGAAACCCTTATTTTGTGCAAAGTCAAGGAACAACTTAGTAAGAGACATGTTACAAATTATCTGGGGCAGAAAATTATATTTTGTGCTGCTAAGCATGGCTTTCTTCCTGGGCACTCATGTCCTACGAACGGTCTTTATTCGCATAAAAATGGAAAAAACATCATAGACCAAGGCTATCCGGTGGATGTAATTTTCTCGAATTAAAGAAGCGTTTGATAGCTTTTCTCATCGGTGACAGCGAGTTTAACTGCTATCTGACTGCGACTATATCGAAATAGATACCATCTTACAGTTACCGTATCCGACGTTGCCACCGGAACCGTACGAGCAAAATTACTTTCTGCGTCTTTGGAAAATTTCTTCACGTGCGGAAATTTCTCAGAAATCGTATTTACAGCAACTTTTGTTTTTTCAATTAATTCTAACGGACAACAGACCTCATTCGAGCGCATTTAACAGCCTAGCTAAACAATTCATCAAATTTTTGCAAGGTCAGAAGTTATCCAGATTCCTCGAAACCTGCAAAACGGTTGAGATGTTTCTAACTATAGGAAAACAGTCAAACTGTCTTGACCTGATTTTTACCTAAGATGAGAAAAATGTGCTAGATCTACAGGATCGACCGCCATTAGGGTCAAGTTATTACATTATGCTGTGTTTCGAGTACTCGTTGTTTTTCAAACCAAATTTACCCGAAACTTGGGAAAGAAACATTTGGAAGGGGGACTACTCACTTATTTTTTTATTTTATTTATTTGTTGCCAGTTTACAGGCAAGGTCAAAAAATATACACAGTAGAGGGTCAAGCTGACAGTGAAAAAAACTCCTTATCTTTGTTTCAGGTGTTTTCAGGAGAAAAAACTGCAGCTTATTGAGTAATTAAAGTTCAGGACAGGGACGCGTTAACACAGGTGCCCGGTGAGGAACTTCTCCATTTAGTATTACGGATCCGGTATTCTGCACAATAGGTATGTCGGCAAGCGGCTGTTCGCTGTCGACTGAGAAATAAGCCGATTGAGGTCTGCAGAGCCAGCAATATTGCCCTCAGCATGAAGTCCGGCACAGGATTCAGAGTCCATGACCACCATCAGAACCGAAGAGAGCTTCAACAGAGTCAGCACCCAAAGGTGTTGGAAGGTGTCCTGAATGTAGAAAACTAGTGACAGTTCACGTAAATATGGGATAGCTTTGCTGAATTTTGATACTTCTAGGTAGCGTATTCCAGATTGCTATAGCGTTCAACAAAAAACTGTCGGTATCAAACTGTGCGAGTTAAAGGAAGAAATAAAAATATATCTCGATGAGTGGTGCGCCGAGAGTGGTCGAGGTGCCTCAGAGTTTAAACAGTAAACAGTAAACAGTAAAAATAGTCCCTACTGTAATCGGCGAAGCCACAGCGTGCCAAGGCTTGTAAGCTCACAGTGTTGTTGGTAGGACAGGTTTCGGTGTTCTGAATAGAAAACTCTTTTTTTAAAGAAGTGCTGAACTGATTCTATCTTCTTTCGTTCACTAGCGTGCAGAAGGCTAAAGAGAAACGAGCAGTATTCCAGACTAGGCCTGACATACATTTTATAGAGGCTGATTTTAATATTGTCGCGTATCTTATGGAATAGAAGTTAGATCATTAGGCCTTTTTGAATTTAGGAATTTTTATAATTTCTAGTGTCTTGGGGGCCGTTTTGATTTGTTAGTATATTCATTCTGAGAATATCTTTGTCGTGCGTGATTTTGCGGTTCAACGTCGATAAGTGTACAATACTTCGCTTAGGCAACCCATCTGGATCTGCCGAAAGTAGAAGTTACTTTCTCAACGGTGAAGCCTTAAAAGATATGGAAACCCAAAAGGACCTTTGTGTGCTGACGACCACCACCTTAAAACCATCGACTCACTGCTTGAAATTGGCGAAGATCGCAATTGCGGTGTTTCATGCCATCAGACGAGCCTTTTTGGATTTCGATGAAGATCTTTTCGCTAAGACTTTTGGAAAATTCATTAGGCCGCATTTGGAATATGCTATGCAAGCCTTGAAACCCTGGACAGTTCAAGATCAGAACTGTCTCGAAAGAGTACAGAGGAAAGCGACCAAAATGGTTAGAAGTCAAAGCTCCTTGCCATATTCAACCCGCCTAATGAATCTTTATATATTTCCTTTGAGTTATAGGCAAATGCGTGGTGATCTCCTGCAGACATTCCGCATTGTGAAGGGATTGGATTGTTGCCTGGAATTCTTGGACTTCTTTGAATTTGCCACCACGACCCATCTCCGAGGTTACCCATTGAAACTGCGTGTTCAGCAGGCGAGACGGGATGTGCGCAAGTTCTCCTTCTCTGTCAGAGTGGTTAAACCACGGAATGCCCTTCCTGAAGACGTAGTGATGTCACCATCGCTGGAATGTTTTAAAAGGAACCTTGGCAGATTTATGTTCCACTACGAGCCTGAGGGATGAGGAATTTATCTTAACCCTCGAGAGTCGTGCACCACTTGTCATATATTATGACCGCCTTTTGTATCTTTGCAACCCACTTGGTTTCTCTGTATACCGCACTTAATTTTACGTTACAAATATGGTAATCAAAGGCCCATGCCTATTTCCCTCAATAAATTGAATTGAATTGAATAGAAAAGGGCGACTATTTTTAAGTATTCTGATCCAGACGGGTTGAAGACCATATCTTTTGTAAAGTTTCATGTATGAGCCTTGAATGCCATCACATTTGGATAAGGATCTGGTGAAGCATCTTTGAATGGCTTCTAGTTTCTTTCTGCCATCTGATGGCATTATGCCAAAGAAAATTGCGCAGTAATCCAGGAGAGGTAAAACGTACATTTTATATAGTCGTGTCTTTAGGGCAGGTAAGGATAAAGTTTTACAAATGAATCCGCATATTCTAGTGGCTTTTGGTGATATTTGTTTAACGTGGGGAGATAAATCAAGAGTAGCTTTCCCCATGACTCGGAGAAAGGACCATCGGGAATTTGAGTAACACTCTTGAAACTATATTAACGCTACCTCGAGACGCCCATGAACTATAATGTCTCCTTATATCACCCGTCCTCCAAACGATGACGTCATTCGGACGTACAAATTCGGTGGTCCACAGTCTTAAATGCTGCGGTTTCTTTGGATACTAACCATCATCAGAATTCAATTCTGGATCCTATGATGCTGAGGACTTAAGTTCATTGACGCATTTTCGTGAGATTCTGTTTCATACGCCTAAGTGATCAAGAACGAATCACCTCGACGTTTCATTATCTCATTCTGAAATGCTACTGCAGTATTACCCTATTCTACCACCTGACTATTTTTTTCCTAAGCAGTTTTTTTTCTCCTACCTTCTATTCGAAAATGAAGGCCTATTGAACTCTGCCTCCATTTTCATGGTAGGAGTTTTTTTTCACTGCCTGTTTTTTCTAGTTCACCATTAATTTTAAAACATTGCTAACTGTTCACATAGGAGGACAAGTTATGAATTTGTACATTTTATCTGCATACATTGTCATAACTTTATTTAAGGCACTTTAAGTCACTTAATTGAGGGAAGTAGGCTTTCGCCCTTGAGCTCCCTATTCATATGCAAAAATGTCAATAGTATAAATGTTTACAGTGATATATCTGACAAATGAAAATGTAGGGTCATCGATATGTGTGGGCCAGGCGCAACCTGCCACTGTTTACACAATCTTCATTATATTGACAATAGTTTCTCAGAAAATGAGTATCTAGTTTGAATTTAAATGCATCAACAGTTTCTGAAAGGACAACATCCTCAGGGAGTCCGTTCCATGCTCCAACGACCCTCTGCGAAAAGGCGTTCAGACGGACTTCCGTGTGGACTAACTTCCTCTGCAGTTTAAAGGGATGACCCCGCAGATGTTCTGTCCCAGCCAATTCGAAGAATTCAGCAAATTCTAGGGCACAATTGCGGCCTCTGACAATCCGGTAGGTTTGGATGAGGTCACCGCGTAGTTGCCTGTAATTTAGAGGAAACAAATCAAGTTCAACCAGTCTGGCTTCGTAAGGAAGATTACTAAGATTCTTGACCATCTTTGAAGCCCTCGCCTGCACTCGTTCCAGCTGTAGATAATCCTTCTTAAACCACGGACGCCAGGCCTGGATGGCATATTCCAAGTGAGATCGAACAAATACCCCGTAGGTTTTTCGGAATAGTTCCTTATCAATCTGCACAAACCCACGTCTGAGCGCAAATAAGATTTGTGTAGCGCGTTTTGCTGCCTTTAAACACTGTGAAGATGGTTTAAGTGAGGAGTGTATTAGAACACCGAGGTCCTTCTGTTCCTCAACAATTGAAAGGGGCTGCCCATTGAGAATGTATTGGAAGGAATCATCCTCCTCACTGGTCCTTCTTGTACGCAGTCTTAGGACCACACACTTCCCAACGTTAAAATTTAAGAGGCAACGAACAGACCAGCTGCTAAGACGGTTGAGATCCTCTTGAAGTGCATGCCTATCGAAATCAGATCTGATGACCCTCCACAATTTAAGATCATCTGCAAACATGATGGCGCTGCAATCCAGGTCGTTGACACAGTCGTTGATGTACACTAAGAAGAGTAACGGCCCTCATACCGAGCCTTGGGGGACACCACTTACAACCGGAGTAGGTGTTGACTTCGAGGTATCGACGCACACAGTTTGCAATCTATCTGTAAGAAAGTCTGCGATCCATTTCAGCAACATTCCTCTTATGCCGATTTCAGATAATTTGTAGATGAGACGTTTGTGTGGGACACTGTGAAACGCATTCTTGAAATCAGTGTATATGACGTCAACCCTACCATTTTCGTCCAGTGCACGAGTCCACTGCTCTGCTGAGAGTAATAAACTAGAAAGACAGGAGCGATTCTGTCTGAAGCCATGCTGGAGATCTGAGAGTAATTGGTTTTCCTCAAGGAACTTCATGGTTGTCTTCTTGATTATTGATTCCATTATTTTACAGCAAATGGAGGTTAGGCTGACAGGCCGATAATTGTTGACATTAGATCGAGCACCACTCTTGTATATGGGGTATATATTTGCTGCCTTCCATTCGGATGGCAGTTTTCCTGATTCAAATGACGAATTAAATATATGCGCTAGTGGTTTGGACAGTTCGCTGGCCAGTTCATTCAAGAACTTGGCCGGTATATCGTCCGGACCAGATGACTTCGCTTCTTTCAGATTTCGCAGTTCTAGTTCCACGAGAGGTTCCTGGAAGATTATATATTCAAGCACTGGACGGGCGTCTATAACAGCACTGTTGACGTGGTCAAGCTGAAGTTCCGGTTCTCTAGTGAAAACCGAGGCAAAAAACCGACCTAAGTACTCGGCTTTGTCGCAATTTTCAACGACTTCAACACCATTCACATCCATGAGTACTGCTACTGGGTCCTTGTTTTTTAGTCGGCTATTGATATAATGGAATAAAATTTTCGGTTTATATTCAGCCTGTTGAATAATTCTTGATTCAAAGTTCTTCCTTGCCTGACGAATCATTTTTTTCACAGCGTTTCTTTGATGACGAAATTCTTTGAGATGCTCTGCTGACCCAGTTTGCCTGAATACCTTCCATTTTTTATTCTTCTTTAGCTGCCTGTTAAGTTCTCTTGTTAACCAGGCGGGGCGACTATTCTTTTTTTGCACCTTCACGGGACAAAAGCGTTCAATCAGATCGAGTGAGACTGTCTTAAAGGACCGTTAGTCATCCTCCGGATTCCCTTTAAGCAAACAATCCCATCTCATAGACATCAGTTCTTTCCTCATCGCGTTAAAATCAGCCTTCCATATATTTCGCTTGCATTCCGTTCCATTCTGGCGCTGAGAATAAAGTGAGTAATCCCACATCAGCGTACTATGGTCACTCTTACCGAGGGGTTCAATAGAATACACTTCATAAATGCTAGAGAAGTCCTTCGTAAATACAAGGTCCAGGCAATTTGCTCTCTGGTTCTCTCTAAATCTTGTTGGTATGTGAACCTTCTGTACCAGAGGTTGGTCGAGAGTGAGATCCATTAGCTTGTGGCCGAAGGAAGTTGGTGCACCATCAACTGTCAGATTAACCCAGTCTACTATAGGTGCATTGAAATCTCCAGCTTAGACAGTACCTTCCCGGTGCTAACCAAATATAAATTCTAAATTCTAAATTCTAAAGAGCATTTGTAATGCTAAGACCTAAGACTTTTATTGATGTTGTCTTGGTTATTTCCTAATTATTGAAAATCATGGGTGGAAGTTTTTGTTGACCAAAACTCAGGAGAAGATATGCGATTATGTCATATAAAACCACATATCTGTGCAGCCTTTGCAGAAATTCGATCTGCATGAGGTGATAATGCTAGCTTATTCGTGTAACTTAGACCTAAGTCTCTTATGATTGATCGTTCTAAAAGTGTACTCTCTTGAAACACTAGGGGTCCCGGAAGCTTGGTGGGGCCAAAACACATGTAACTACTCTTTGATGAAGAAAAATCCATCTGCCAAGTACAGCTCCAACTTGAGAGCATAAGTAGATCAGTGTTGATTTTATCAACGCAACTATTGCATAGCCTCTTCGCTAATTCTATTTTCAGTTTAAACTCGTTACCTAGCAGATAATTGCTTGCAGTGACTTGCTTCAAATATTAAATCTTTTATTCCGCAAAACGTTACTAGTAACAATTTTCCTTCGTATTATTGATTTGAAAAGTACTTATATTTTAAAACCAATATGAAACCCCAGTCAGTACTTAGACGCAAACATCCTCTTCGCGTAAAACTTCCACTCAGAACAACCCACCTTAAGCATGAAGAAATTAGACCTTGACGCCCTGGAAAACTTTAATACCTTTATGTCTAAATATGGTTCTCTCTTCACGATCCTAGGTACCATTTTTGAGGGAAAATTGTCTTCACTCACTTCTCAACAACGCGTGAAACTAGAGCCTTTTATAAACATGGTCAGTACTGAGTCACTTGACCGACATAAGAGAAGTTTCAATTTTCTTTTAAAAAACGTTCTTAAGAGCCATATTCCCCTGGACGTTGCATTTCATTTCCTTTACTCGTGCGGCTTTAACTTTAAAGTCGCTGAAGCTAAAAGGTTATCTTCCCGTAGTAAAACCCTCCTATTCTGGTCAAACGTTTTTCAGCGATTGAAGTTGACCTTATTTTCTCTAGGCATGAGCACTCAGCTCAATATTTGAAAAAAACAAGTTGTTTATCTGTAGGGATAAAACCCCCAATGGAACGTCGGGTTTCACCCTCATTAGCAAACAAGAAGCCTTGGTCTACACCTTCAATACCAAAAGTTATCTCAGAGGTTTGTCCTGTAGCTAAAGCAAGCCCACGGCCCTCCGGATCGACAGGAATTTCGATTCCAGCTGAATCTTCACCCGTTAACCTTGTTTCTGGTTTGAGGGAAATAGTGTCAACTCCACTTCTTTCTCATCCGAAGCAAACCATGCCTGCTATACCTGACAAATCTACTAACCCTAAGAAAACTCCTAGTAAATATAAATCTGTGGCTAATCCAGGCTTTAAAATCAGCAATGGCATTACCGATGGAAAACCTGCTACCACCTCAGCATCTACAACAGCTGCGAACGCTAACGTTAGCATCTTTCCCAACCCAAAAATTGTCCGAAATCCACAAATAATTAACGTTAAATTATGCTGCCAGTTTTTCGAAATCATTTATTCCTTTTTCATATGCACGTTTTCCGCCAATTTTTGCTAACGTCCCTCAAAATCTCATTTCTATGCCACCCCCTATCTTTCAAACGCCACAATATAGCCTTCCCTTCCAAGGTTTTCATCCAAATATGCCGCTGTACAAAAATTTCAGTTCTTTTAACAGTAAAATTTCGACAAATTGTAGACCAGAGCAATTTTGTTTCCCACCTTTCGCTTCTTCTTTCCAGTTTTCTTCTCCGCCACCAAATTATCCTTTTTTATGAATACTGATGAGCGTAACCTGCCGCTCAGGAATACGCTCAGCTTAGTTTCACTCAATGCGAGGTCAGTTGTAAATAAGATGGCTGAGCTTAGAACAGTAGCCTTTGAGCTTGATCCAGATGTGCTGTGCATCACTGAATCCTGGGCTCACTCTCTTATTTCTGACTCGACGCTTGCTATAAATAATTTCAATTTGTACCGACAAGACCGCGCTGAAAAACGTGGCGGTGGTTGCCTCCTTTATATTAAGTCATCCTTTGTACATTTCCTTTTCATCTGAACATTTCGTCTTTTTCTGGAAATGTATGCTTTGCTTCAGTCATCCTCCCGCACAATAAAAAAGCGGTAATTGGCTGTGTCTATAATCCTCCGTGTTATTCTGGCGATGAAAGCGAGCTCTGTGAACTATTTGAAAAAGTTGCAGACACTCAGTTTGATGTCAAAATAATCGTAGGCGATTTTAATCTGCCAGACATTGACTGGCAGGCCAATTCCTCTCCGCCTAAACATCAAAAATTGGTCGATACTATTAACTTTTCAAACATGTCCCAACTGGTCAAGTCAGTTACTAGAAATGACAACATTTTAGATTTAATTTTTACAAACGATGTCCACCCTCTCTTTATGAATTTTCATCATGATCTATTTACAAGTGATCACGCAATAATTCACTGTTGTCTTCCAGTTCCCCTTCTTACGAAGCCTGAGGTTAAATGCAATAACCTCAACTTTGCTAACATAAACCATGAAACAGTAAATAATTTCGTAAGCACTCTAGATTGGCATAGCATATTCTCAATCAACGATCTTTACTTTTTCCGTGAGCTATTGCAGAGCCTCACAGAAAAAATTCAGGCTTTTATCCCGTTTAAGATTTTTAATTCACAAGCAACTTCTTCTACTGTTCCGCATTTTCTCCAGAACAGACTTAAAAAATTACGAAAACAACTTAAAGATTCATCTAAAAGCTCTTTGTCAGTTAATTTAAGGATTGCACAAATATTTGAATACGCATCGAGAATAAGGCTCGCGCGAGTTAAGCGTAGGGAGTCTCGGGCACTAAGTGATGCCAATTCATCCAAATCTGTTGCTCAAATCTTTCATGTTCGGTCATCGGCTAAGCGTCTGAATGTAACTCCGCCCTTACTCGACTGTAACAAAAAAATTGTTACAGATGATTTGGGCAAAGCAGAATTGTTAAACTTGTTTTTTGCCAACCACTTTACCATTGAAACTAGCCCCACTCCCACAATTCCTCTGCTTTCAAATTCGCTTCTGACAACTATTAATTTCTCGGCTTCATGTATTCAAAAAGAAATAGCTCACCTTAAAAATTCACATTCAGTTGGAACTGATAACATTCCAAACTCACTTATTAAACAGTTAAGGGATTTTCCACCTTTACTTAGCAAATTATTCTCAGTATTTCTCGAAAATGGTTTCTTCCCCGATTATTGGAAAACTTCTATTATAATACCAGTTTTTAAATCTGGTTCCCGCTCGGACATTCATAACTATCGCGGTGTTCATAAAACGCCCTCTCTTGCTAAACTCTTCTAAAAGCTAATTGCAAAACAAATCACGGATTTTTGCATAAGCAATTATCAACTTTTCCCAACACGGCTTCTTACCGGACCGTTCTTGTGAAACCTGCCACATGTCTTTTCTAAATCTACTAAACTCTCTTCGTAATGATCATCTATCTGTAGTAGTTATCTATTTTGATCTTAGTAAGGCATTTGATAAAGTGCCCCATAAACGACTTCTAGCTAGACTAGAAGCTAAAGGATTTCGTAGTCCCCTTACTGACTTTAGTAGATCATACCTCAATGATCGAAAACAAAACGTTTTAGTAGGGTCCTCATACTCAAGTGCTACCCCGATTGTTAGTGGTGTCCTTCAAGGTACCGCATTAGGTCGTTTGTTGTTCTTACTGTATATAAATGATATTTCATCGAAAGTTAAACATTCTCAATCTTTTACTTATGCTGATGACCTCAAATGCGTGTATTCCTTCTCTAACTCTACAACCGAACGGTGCCTAGAACAAATTCATTCAGACTTAGACGCTCTTTCGGCCAGGAGCTCCACATGGCTAATGGAGTTCTCACCTACAAAGTGTCGCTACATGAGTTTCCGGCCTGTAAGGCTGCCGCAACCTCTTATCTTTGAAGGTTGCCATATGATTGAATGTTCATCCATCAAGGACTTGGGCTTAAGCTACACCAATAAATTAGATCTTTCGCCTCATGCCGATAGAATTACGGCCAAAGCTGCTCAGATTTGCGGCTTTATTTCTTATAATTTCTACCTTCCTGAAATTAAATTAAGACTTTATCGTATGTTTGTACTTCCCATTCTTGAATTTTGCTGTATTTTCTTCGGTTTGATGAACGAATCTAGCCGCTCAAAAATTGAAAATGTCCAAAGACATTTCACAAAAAAACTCCTATTTCCGACTCTTTTCAACTACTTCCTACTCAACAAGATGCCAGCTAATGAAGCTAAAATTTCTTTGGGTCAGGAGACTTGAAGCAGGCTTTTGTCTCCTTTTTCGACTTAATAATAGTTCAACTCTCCCCAAGCTTTCTGTCATTACGCCCGTTAGTCTTCCTTATAACCTAAGAAATTCTGCACTAATTATACCTCCCCCTGCATCCTCCACGTGAAAACGCTCTCTTCTTTGCTTCTAGGTATAGTTTTCTTTGGAATAACTTGCCAATTGAAATTAGGTCGTTAACTAGTCTATCTGCATTCAAGCGAAGACTGCACATTTATCTTAACACTGATTCTATTAACCTTTTATTTTCCTCATCTTTTCCCAGTAGCTTTCCCCATGACTCGGAGAAAGGACCATCGGGAATTTGAGTAACCCTGTTGAAACTATATTTACGCTACCTCGAGACGCCCATGAACTATAATCTCTCCTTATATCACCCGTTTTCCAAACGATGACGTCATTCGGACGTACCAATTCGGTGGTCCACAGTCTTAAATGCTGCGGTTTCTTTGGATACTAACCATCATCAGAATTCAATTCTGGATCCTATGATGCTGAGGACTTAAGTTCATTGACGCATTTTCGTGAGATTCTGTTTCATACGCCTAAGTGATCAAGAACGAATCACCTCGACGTTTCATTATCTCATTCTGAAATGCTACTGCAGTATTACCCTATTCTACCACCTGACTATTTTTTCCTAAGCAGTTTTTTTCTCCTACCTTCTATTCGAAAATGAAGGCCTATTGAACTCTGCCTCCATTTTCATGGTAGGAGTTTTTTTTCACTGCCTGTTTTTTCTAGTTCACCATTAATTTTAAAACATTGCTAACTGTTAACATAGGAGGACAAGTTATGAATTTGTACATTTTATCTGCATACATTGTCATAATTTTATTTCGTTAATAATGTTTGCTTAGACAGTACCTTCCCGGTGCTAACCAAATATAAATTTAAAAAAAATATTAATAAATGCACTTAAGATCGCCAGCGTAAACGAAATTTTGTGAATTTGTGAGTAAAGCTGAATTTTAGTTTATGTTCAGAATAAAGAGAAGGGGACCTAGAACCGTACCTTGAAAAACGCCACTCGTTATCGGTTGAGACGTCGAGTAGCTATTACCTACTTAGACCTGGCTGCGGAGGAGGCCTGATGCCGAGGGCTTCCAGTTTCACCAGAAGAAGTCTGTGCGGTACCTTGTCAAAGGCTTTGCTCAGGTCAAAATGGGTCATAACCACTGACTGTTGCTCATTACGGAGGGAAGTGGTTATGTTAAGCTGAGCTAATTGACACCATTAGCATGATCTTCCAGGTAGAAAACCATATTGCCAGTCGCTTAAGAGCTTAGTTTCTAGGCAAAAGTCGAGAATTTGATTACAAATAATTTTTTCAAGACGTTTTGCTTGAGCAAGCGTTTTGTAAACGCCTGGATAATTATTTATGTCCGAACGAGATCCCGACTGGAAGACAGGAAGAATAAAAGACGTATTCCGTGAGTCAGGAAAGAATCCTTTTAAAAGATAAACTGAGAATCCATGGCTAAGCAATCGGGGAAAGCTCAGCACTCTCTTAATAACTGAGTTTGGAATACCGTCAGTCCCCGAAGAGTGCGAGATTTTCAGACGCTAAATTTGCCTACGAATTAGTTCTATGGAGAAATTAATGGTGCTGTTAACATTGAATGAGGATGCCTGAAACGACGGAACCGGTTCAGATTCCATCGTAAGATGATTTACAAAGAAAGCATTCAACAATTCTGCCTTTTCAAAGTCTTCGGTATTGAAGTTCTATGCTTCATTTAGTAATGGAGGTATTTAATAACCTCGTTTAGAGCAGGATCAAAGGCGGACTAGTTGAGCTTCAGATTTTGCAGAGTTTGGCCTTCTGAGTGCGCAAGATTCCCTCTGTCTGTCACATGCAAGCCGAATCTTAGAGGCTAATTCCAAAATCTCTGCAATCCTTAGATGTGCAGATAACGAACTAGTTTATTGATCTTTTAATTGCTTCCTCAATTTCTTTAGTCTTGGCAAAAGAAATTTGTAGCAGGGTGGATTCCGAAATGTAGGGCTTGACAATTTTGGTTGGCACAAATTCCAGGATGTTATTTGAAACAACTGACATGAATTCAGAAAGACGTACTGCTTCGTTCATGGAGGAGAGATGCTGCCAGTCCAATAATTCCAAAAAGTTGTTAATTAAGTTCATATCTGCGAGGTCAAAAGCACGATAGGTACGAATGGCGCTAGCCTTTTTCGATTAGACAATTGGTAACCAATAGTGAATCAATGTTTTATTTTCTAGAAAGTTTAGTGACATACTGTCGCTCAATTTCCTAACATCCGGGTTTGGACCGGTAACGTCCTCGAAACCATTACTTTTACCCTTTGGGACTCGACCGTAGCCATTTGGCGTTGTCGTCAATCTTAAAGTCCTGGACCAGATGGCGTCCCGGTCAGCGTTCTAAAGGCGGATGCATACGATGTATTTCTGTCCCTGCTGTATAAGATATTTAATATTTCTCTCGAATGTGAAACCTTCCCTATTTTATGGAAGAAATCGCACATACTGCCTATACCCAAACGCGGTCGACCTACGTCATTTGACGAATTCCGGCCATTAAATACACTGCCAGCAGTCTCGAAGAACTTAGATTCCTTGATCAAAGACAAGATTATGCGTCACCTAACAGAGAGTCACCTACTTAATGCGTGTCAACATGGGTTCCTCGAAAAAAAGTCTTGTGAAACCTGCCAGCTCTCTTTCTTTGATCATGTGCTACAATTTAGAGACAGCGCTTTTGCAATTTACACCATTTACTTCGATTTCACGATGCTTTTGATCGTGTTGACGATGACCTCCTGCTGCTAAAACTTGCCTACTTCGGCATAGGTAACCAGCTTCTGAACTTAATATCCTCCTATTTGAATGCTAACGCACAACGGGTGAAAATTTCTGACGTCATCTCCAACCCCACACATGTGAGAAGCAGAGTTATTCAGGTTAGCGTGCTCGGTCCGCTTATATTTTGCCATTTTGTCAACGATGTTCCTTATTGTTTTCAGCATGGTAGGCTCTTTATGTACGCTGACGATTTAAAAGTTGTCTATCGATATAAACCGGTCGATCGCAACAACGTGCTTGAGCTCTTAAACAAGGATCATCAGGCCTTTTCTCAGTGGTGTCGCACATGGCACCTTTCGCTTTCCTGGCAAAAGTGCTCACTTAGGGTTATTGGCGACAACCATCAGCCCCACCTAAGCATAGACGGTAACAACATAAATGTGCCCGGAGTTATAAAGGATCTGGGTATATTATATTCTAGTAGTCTTAATTGTCAGAGCACTGCGCCCTGATTGTCCCGAAAGCACGCCAAACTACTGGATTTATTCTCAGAAATTTTAAAACTGT
>WEDG01000336.1:0-41501 GCA_017591395.1 Schistocephalus solidus | reverse complement strand
TCTCTCTCTCTCTCTCTCTCTCTCTCTCTCTCTCTCTCTCTCTCTCTCTCTCTCTCTCTCGCTCTCTGTAAACCGCTGTCGCCAGCTGACTACTGGGTTGACAACTGGTAAGGAAATCTAAGAAGGGGTTCATTCATGCACTTTCCCCCCGACGCGAAGGGCATATAGAAAACGACCAAGTTGAGCTGGGCTTTCCATTATGGGGTATTTTCTCGCTCTCTGGCGTCGCAGTTGAAATGTGAACTTCGAAACTTTGAAAGCAGCCAAGTTAAACGTCAAACTGCCTGGCCGTGTTCACGCCAATGAAGCATTTCGGACCAAAACTCCTAATCAAAAATAAAAGATCTTCAGTTCCATGAAAACACGAGGAAAACATTGAAAGTAATATTGCTTTGGTGAGAAATTTATTTTCTTAAGAAAAGCGAATGCCATAAATAAATAAAAGTTCGGGCCAAATTAGTAAACTTAATTTTCGGAGGTACATAATGCAGGTCCATGCAAACGACCGAGCAAACAAAAGAGCATGGGCACAAAAACGTTCAGGGTAAATATCATGAGATTGCACTACGGAGGCTAGTCAACTGCTTGCTGTTTACGTGTTTCGAGCCGGTGTCACGAGAACTCGATGTCAACTGCACCCTCTAAACTCGCTAAAGCAAATGAACCAGTCATGTGTTCAGTTGACCTGAAGGCGCAATCGTCCCATTGTTACCGCGTTCGAATGTGGTCCCAATTGGCGACAGCGTCAAAGTGACTAGCTACGGACGAGGTTAGTATATATGGCGAGAGAATGGACCTCGAGTAGGACCCTAGTTCCGCTGTCCAAGACCTGTGTGGTTGGTGCGTGGATTAAACGACACTCTGCGGTCAACCGACGAAAGGGTGCAATGGAAGGCAATCATTTAAGATCTAATTACCCAGCCGTCATAATGCACGCTGGCAGACGCTAAAGTACTTTCATCATCAAGTTGCATCAGAACTAGTAGGGAAAGTCTTACATTGGCGCCATGGGAGAGAAGAAGTTCGCAAACGCTCATGCGTCCACCAATGACAGCAGATACGAGGGGCGGGCACGTGGTCCCCAACGGGTCCAGCCCGCGGGGTGCAGTGAGGTCGAGACTACGTGCGAAGTGACTAGCTCCGGGTTGAGCACAGGGGGAGGCCCCGGCAGCGAGACCCAAGAGCACGAGTGGCGGGCAGCCCATGTGAGCGCCCGCAACGAGAAGGAGGCGTGCTGCCAGCTGCGAGCCAGAAAGACGATGAGTACTTTGCCGGTGTTTATCAGACAACCGCGGTTCCGACGGCGTAGTGTTCGATGTGGAAGACAGGAGTATGCTGTGCTGGAGAAGGGCTGCAACCACATCCAAATTTTCCAGTAGATTGTCTACGTGCAAAGTATGATCGGGAAGGCTAATCACAGGTCCGAGTATATAGAAAAACGAAGGTAAGAAACTCCCTGGAAGAATCAAAAGAAATTGGGTGTATGGGACGATTACGCAAGAGAATCCGGAAACCAGCTGTCAGATACGAGCTCAACAAGTAATCAGGCCGGGGAGAGTACTTTAAACCCAAGTCAAGCAGATAATCCATGTAGCGAGCGGCGGGAGGCAACAAGGGACAGCCAGTGTGTCTCGTCATCTGCGGGGTTGGTGGTCGAGGACAATTGTCAAAAAAACTCCCAAACATGGCAGCTGACTTCGTCCAACGGTAGCGAACCTCGTAAAAAATTATGCTAGTACGTGATCATGTCTCAACTAGAGATTTAGGACTAAGTATTTTAGTAGTCTACAGTCAAACGAGGCACTTAGAACTAAGTACCCTAAAATGCGATATTCATGTACACAAATAAACCTGAAAACATGTGTATGTCTTCTGAGTGCCGACTATAAACCTGTGGATGATGGATTACATGCATATTTATACGGAAGATTGAAATGCCCTTAAAATATGAATTTTGAAAATAAAATAATTCTAGCTGTCAAATATGGCTGTCTAAGGTGGTGTATTTTTTGCTTCAAGGAATAAAACCAATAAGATTTTGTAGATAATTTTGGATGAAGCCGGTGGACTTTACGACCAAACAGTCCAAAAACATATACCACTTAAAGCAGGAATAGCCTGTCGAGTTACTGCTTCGGATATGCAGTCTACTCCTAGTATTCGCGGGGGTTAGAACCACAGGTAGCCGCGAATAACAGAAACCCACTAATACTTGACAATTCTCTAAAAACGTATGTAAACATACTTCAAGGCATCATCTTAAAACCCTTTAACAGTATTTAAAACTCATCGTACAACATATTCCTTTGTAATATATGGCTTACAGCTAGGCGTGAATACACTTATAAATGTCACTGTTACCAAAATGAAAACGAACCAAGTGACGCCTATATTTTGGAACGCACATTTACTACTAATATTTGATAAGTTAGTAAATCATTTTTTATCAAAAAATGTATGTAATCACGAAAATAAGTGAAAATAATTAGCGAATATTGTAGATATACTCCACGAAGAAAATATTTGAAGAGGCGGAGTCAACTGTACTGGAAATTGAGTGTCAGTAGGAGATATCAGAGTACGTTTAATACAGTGGTGAAAAATAATGCCGGTGCTTTCTAAAGCTACATATACGGCCTTTTCTAGCTAGGGGTACTCGAAACATTTATGTTAAATAAATTTGGGCCCTGATGCCCCATTACGCTGAAGCGCAGTAAGTTTTTTGCTCCATTAAACAGTCCGTCCGTCGCAAGTGGTGAGCGGTACCAGATAAAACGCACTGGCGACTTGCGCAGAATCTACCTCACCAACCACTCTCATATCCAGCATATTTCATAGAACAACGGAGTTGAGATCTTGCAGATGGAACGGGCACAGAGGCTAAACAATACATTCACGTGTACTAAGCGCGGTTCGGCCACTAGCGCCTCATAGACCAGGCTTCAATTAAGGCGGAGGTCTCGGATATCAGATAAGTGCTAGTGTTATTAAGGTTACCTCGAGGGGCATTAAACCTCGAGTAGAAATACAAAAAGGGTTGAGTGACCCCGTCCATTGGCAACAGTTCAAGCTGCACATTGACTTACAGTCAATCCCCTATATCATGAAATTTTAAACTGAATTCTGCAATGCGTTTTCTATCTGAACAAATTTCCTGAATAGGATTGTAATAATGATTTCCACGTAACCTAATCCCAAGATATGTTAGCCACGGTAGGATGTCGGCTTTTGAACGAACTTTTTCAGACTGTCTACAAAAATTATACTCGGTAAATGATGACTACTTAAGTAGCATGCAATTTTCTCGTTAATTTTAAATGTTCTTATTAATTTAAATATATATTACAGAAAAATGCAGAAAATATTATTCTTTGTACTCGTTTGATAGAAAATTGCGTCTTCTTCAAATGTTATACTTGAAGAAAGTGTAAATTTCGGTTTTAAAAAAGTTTCTAATAATGAGATTTTAAAGACCTTGAGATGTTATTCGTAATACATCGTATCCGTTAATATATTAATGTTGCCTACAACATACAGAACAGGGTCCAAATCCATTACAGAATTTGATGAAAACTTGTGACCTCTTCTTTATACCACTGAAAAATTAGGGATTTTTCCTTACACATAATGCATACGGCATGCAGTTTGGAAACCTTGAAGTGTAACGGTCGGTAGGGTTCAAAATTGTTCAGCAATTTAGAAAATTGTTAAAAACCAAAAGATACCCTCTATTCAAGTATGAAAGTTTGAAGAGGACGTAAGTTGCTATCAAATGCGTAAAAGATAATAATAATAAAAATAATAATAATAATAATAATAATAATAATAATAAAGGAAGAAATGGATCCTGCCTGGACAAAATGTACTGTCTTTTCCCTCTTGCCTAGTCAACCTAGCCTGCGAATGACGATGGCAAAGGCAGTTGAAACCAAGTTCAGGAAACTTCTATGACATGCACAAGGTCAGGCCTTGGCAACATGAAACGAGCTTAATTCCACGCCCTTTTTCGATCATCTCATGGAGCCAATGTTGAAGGAAGACTTGTACTCTTTATGCAATTGAGTACGACTGAAACCATAAATCCAAAGGTAACGACAAAAAACCTGTTGAGATCTACAAGATCCATTCTGATAAAGAAATTGGATGGGCGACTATGGCACATCGAGCCTGTCCCAAGGGAGTGGAGCAACGTTATTCTAATATCCTTAAAAAATGATAAAACAAGATGACTAAAGTGTAGTACAAGCATTGAAAAAGGATGTCTTCATAGTGAGATAGTCATTTTGTCTACTGAAGTTTGAATGAAAATAAGTATCCAATGAGTTGTAAATGAATTTTTAATTTCTACCTATTTTGGAGCTTAATAGAAGACTTTCGTTATATTTTCATGAGCTTATGCACACACTGTAAACTTGAAGTTACTCACCGAAAACGATTGCATTCTTACAGACGTTTCGAAGAGCTTGGTTGGCTCTCCACTCTCAAATCGTTTAATGCCAAACACCGAGAAGAATTTTGAGCGAGTGGCCAAACTAGTCAGCCTTGGACTGATTGGTTTTTGGTGCTTTCGCTGTCGCGACCTTCGTATGCATGCTTGTACGGCTTGATGGTCACTGGCGTTGCGCATCGTCACCTCGATAGAGGATGCTTGTATGCCTGACTCCTCTTTCGGTGGGTTATTTGCAGAGACATCTTCGTTCAAATGTCTTAAGTTTAATGTTAGCATCTTATCCTGGCGGCTCAGAGGCTAGACCCAACTTCGCAGCTTGCAACTCATATTTGAGAAACTAGTCATACTTTTGACATTTAAGGCGTGATCATCTTCGGGTGAGGCACCTCCAAAGCAGAACGACTGAAGCTTGAGGCACGGTAGTCAGGTGGAAATTCTATCAATAAGCATATATACATTCCTGTGGCCTATAAGGTCCTGCGTCTTTACATTTCTAAAGACCAGGACAAGATGGTCACACCGAAATTAAGACATTTGAACGAAGGCGGCCCTGTGACAAACCCACCGGAAGATGAGGCAGTCCTACAAGCATACCCCGTCGAGGTGACGATGCGCAATGCCAGCGGCCGTCAAGCAATACAAGCATGCATAGGAAGGCCAAGACAGAGAACGAGAAGAAAATCGATAGGCCAGCCATTCAAATTTCTGATCGATATTTGGCAGTAAAGGTTCTGAGAATGGAGAGCTGGCCAAGGTCTTCAAAGCGTCAGCAAAAATGCAAATCTGTTCCGGTGTGCAGTTTCAAGTTCTCAGATTTTCATCCCACAACTCTAACCTTCGAAAATCTGTAGGTAAAGCGTGCCACGTAAAAGAAAGATCAAGGGAACCCAAGTCTCAATCGGCTTACCCAAGAACATCTGGGATCGACTGATGAGGCGGGGACTGGCTGACGGTCGTCGACGGTCTACAACCTTTGCCACACGACCGAGCGCTGGCCCGGATAGAACCGTTATCACTGAAGTCCTCGGGGATGCAGAACGGTCATGCAGGACACCACCCCGCCTATTATCATCCGACGATGCCGTCTGCATCTGAGTACGCCAGTTACGATAGAGATCGAGGATGCGTGATTTGAGGTCGGCGAGAGATGAACCGGGAAAATCAACGAATCGGCACGCTGCGTACTTCATTTCAATCCAGTTTTGGCGGACCTGCTTGTTACTGGCCGAACCCTGGCCAGGTTGAGGCCGTTTAACGTCAGCCAACAGGCCAACATCACGACTGCTGTTGTTGAAGCTGTTCTTGCTAACGGTCGGGGAACTTGACTTCGAAGGTGGCGAGGTCAAACTAGCTTCAAAGATACTGCCACCTATACGATTTCCCAAGTTGCGCATCACCGCAATCAGTTCGGGTTCCCAGTTATCCAAAAACAGTGAACGAACCTGCAAGCAAGTGAAAATAACACACATGGTTTACGGTTGAGTAACCAGGGCGGAAATAGTCCATAGTTATGTGAGCTTTCGAAAGTACGCACGGTCAGTGATTGATCTCATTCAATTTTGACGAAAATTCTGAAATTCGTTTGCGATTGGGAAGGAGTATACTGATGTGGGATTGCAATATTGATTACCTTACAGCATAATCAAAAGCTCATTCAGATATGCCAGAATTCCGGCTTTTGAGTGATCTTCTTCTTCTCAGCCAAGAGGGACGTTAATAAACGTACGGATAGGATGCCATCTGAATGGACCTTATACGGTCCTTAAACACCTAATAATTAATCTTTTTAAAAATCCAAATATCTCTCTCCTCTACAGATAAAATTTAAAGATGTGATTTGGTACCAAATGAGCAAAAGGAGGAAAACTTTCGCTTACGTTTTCTATAAACTATATTTTCATTTTTGAGGGCCTAGACAATAAATACAAAAATACATACTATTTAAGTCTTCATTTTTTATTGCGTGTTGCTTATTCATGCAGCCAGACAGAGGAACCTTTGAGAGGATCGCGCAATGATTGATATTACAAGCCCACTCAAGTAGCCCATCCTAATTGAAAAGGCATTTTCCAATATTGGTTAACATTTAAAGAGGTCGGACAATGATTGTACGTGGGTGATGGGAAAACCTACGGGTCTCAATTGTGCCAACGAAACTTGGCGCCGGAGTCCATATTTGGACTATGGATCAAGTTAAATGACTAGGCCTTATCGTGAAATCAGCATTCAACGACATGAGCTCTGCTCATCTGCATCCCATTGAAAAGATCGGGACAGAGGGGAAAATATAAAGTGAGGCTAAGAAGCAGGATATAGAGGTAAGAAGGAAGGAGGCGGGGTCAGATTGACGGATCAACTTGTGAGACGAAAGAATGATACAATTAATAGGTGCTGCGTCTATTGGACCCCGCATTGGATCTACAGACAGCTTATGGGGAGGTTGTTCTGATTGGTATGGTCATCAGTGAATATGGTTCTACGTACGGAATAGAGTGCAGAAATGGTTGCGGATGATGCTGCAGGGGACTACACCAGTTGGCCAATCCTCGGTGATTCACAGTGTTCGTTCTGGCACAAAAAAGATTATGTTATAGGTGCCGTCGGTTTTAGCGTTTAGCAGTTGACCAACAAGATTCAAATTCCGCCATTTTTTCGAACAGCCATTTTCTCTTTAGAGTTGGAATTTGCATCTCCTACGTTTCGCTCTGCTCAGTGATTCCGAGGAACTTCAAAAAATTGAGAGGTAGGCTCCAAATAAACTGCATTTGTCATCATCGACGTAGCGCAATTTATTCTCTCAATGACGATGATCCCAGTTTAGCAGCTTGGTAATGTGCTAAGGAGAATCGATTCGGCTTTTGAGAACGTTTTCTTGCCTACCAATTGAAGGGATCCAAGAGTTCAGCGCAGATTATAAACGGTCGAGATCTCTTGCAGTCACTATGGTGGTTTAAGGACGGTAAATTTTACGGCACCTCCACGTAGTTTGAATATTCCGGTGTTTGTCAACAACACGTCTTTCGTTGTCTTTGATGGTATCTCTTCCCAAATCCCCGAAGCAGCGGATTGAGTCAGTGCAGTTTAGAGGGGCATGTCTTCGCTGTACCGCTTTGCCGATTATGCCCACGAACGCCACGCGGATCTTTTGCTCCTAACTCATTCTCCAATGACCGAATTTTGGTGGGATAGAACTAGCAACCTGCAAGAAGGAGGAATCTCTTTTAAAACTACGGACGCCACCGATTCCACCTTCGGCATGAACTACATGCTGAATTTCCTCTGTGATGGATTTACAGACTTACATGAAATCTGGTTTATAAGCCTCCAAATAAAGTAGAAAGAGTCGACGAAACGGATCCGGGACAGTGTCGTCAAATACTATTCTTAAGGTTGTTTCATCTCACCTCGCCAGTCCGCTGTAGTCTCTTATATTGATTAAGTGTCTGATGTCAGTCTGTTTCGGGAGTTTTCACCAATGACATGAAATAAGTGCTGAAGACAGATACCTCCACTGAATCCGGACGAAAATTGAACAGAAGTAAGTTTTAAAAGGCATAGATTGTTTATGGGGTTGCCCAGTTCAACCAACTGCTGGTACAAGACTTAGAGGAATCGAGATCTTCTGTTGATGCCTCTGAGATCCAGGAAATTGTCTCTGCAGCGGAATATTTTCTATGACTAACAGAATTGTGCAGCTGTAGGCGCTACATCGTTCAGTGCGATTGCGGGGGCTATTTCTTTTGCATATGCCGACTGAGATTAATGAGGTGGAAGTCGGAAAACGTGCGTTTTCGATTATGCATCATCAGGCCAGTACAATAATGCATGTAGTTGTCGCGTTATACGACGGTGGCCGGTTAAGTCTGAGGGTTTGTCAGCACCGTGCCTATTGGATTAACTGGTTGCCAGGCCATCTTTGGCAAAATTTAGTGAAATTTTAATCAAGCGAACTTAGATCATACCAGCCTTGTCTCCGTGGATGTAAGGGCACAAGTCCCGGTAAGCAGGAAGCGGTCAATGTACCGGTCAATTAAAGTAGCAGCTGAAACCCACTTAACTACCGAGTCAATCAATTCTCGAACTGTACCCGTCTGGAATGACTGCTCTGCATAACTCGGGGATGTAGCCGCTTTCTGTGTTGGGAGCTGGCGCTCCGGTAGACACGGATGGTTGTCCGAGAGCGTCTCTCGAGTGCTGCAAAGCATCGAAGTGCCATCAAATTTGCAGGTGGGCATTAAAAACTTCACTTACGCTCAAAGAGAATGCTTCTGACACAGACTCAAGTTCAGCTAAGGTCTACAATGAAGGTGAACCTCGAGTAAGAAAAAAACCTAACGTGTGAACGTTAAGAGGCCTATAGACACGGGAAATTCGTACAGGACGACGCTGTCGTTCAAACCTACAAATTTAAACGAAACAGATAAAAACGCCATAAAAATTGACTATTCATGCACAGCATTGCGCAGAAAACCTTCGTACGCCTCCTGTTAGACTCTTTGACTAAAGAGTAGGAACAAAAATAAAAGCTGGCGATGCAAATCGATGCAGGCTTCGTCGTGGGGAAATCACCAAAAAGAAACCTTCAACAGCGCTCTATGTCGAACCTTAACATCAAACCAGAAACACATAAAGCGGATGCATGAACAATTTTGCTGAAAGGCAAATACGCGAACCATCTACCAGGAACATGAGACGGGAGAGTGAGCTTTCTAAGCCACTTGCCTTCATAGGACCCCAAAGTTTGAGTGTAAATAACCTATTTCAGATATTGACGTTCTGTAATCGACTGAATGAAGGATAAACATGCTTGAGGAGGCGGTTACATCAGTAGAAAGTCAGGGCAACCCGGATTAAACAGCTGATTCCTGTTGCTTTTGTTACATGCGCTCGCAGGTAAGATGAATAGAAAAAACAGGCGAAAGGATACACGGAAAAACCCTTGACGACAGTCAGCACCACCAAATGACTCGTACAAGATTGACATAGTCCGCAGCGAAAACTAGAGCAGTGACCATCGAAAACAAAAGCCTACCGGATCCCACAAAAAAGAACAAGAACGGACGATTTAAAAAAAGATACCTTATGCAAAACCACGCCTGCCAACGCAAACTCGGGACCCCGATTGGATAAATTCCATGCCTACTAACTCACCAAAACCCTAACGAGAACACGGAGCGGAGATACAGCGCCACAGCAATGTGCTCTCGTTGGCAACGCACATCTTGGATTCGGAATAAGCTACATCGCCGCATTTGCCTTCGAGGTGTAGTGAGAGGAAAGGATGCTGAACACTGACGTCCAGAAGACAACGGATATCTTCGGCATCTATGCTAATCTGAAGCAGACATAAATGCGATAGGGCAACAGCCTCAGAGGTGGCTGACGACCACAGGGGACCTAGCAGGATATTTGCGCGTCCATTGCAAAACGGACCAAGAACACACTCCACCCACGACTGAAAACGCAGCACAAAATGACGAAGATGGTCGCTGTCGAGCAGGAAAACAAACGACTAGGGGTAAAGGCATGCGAATGGAAAACCTGAGAAAAAATATTTCCCCCAGCGCTCATGCACTGTCCACAGTGGAAGCAAACCGGGTAATTATCAACAAAGGAGGCAAATTCAAGCACTTCGACGGGATGCGTCCCGTTGAATATGATGCAGAGAGGACGTAGGCGGCCCTAAAGTCCCTGTCAGACATTCCTGCTTCCTTTTTATGGCCTGCGTCACTGCTTTTTTTAATATCTAATGTTTTCCCAGTTTTTTTTCTCGTCAGAGCAATGATGATGAACGTATAGGCAGCAATTGATTAAGAGCACGGTACAAAGTACCTTCTATAGCCCCGACTCGATGAATATACTTCAATGTCACTCGCGATCGGTAAGTTGTTGGAAGGATAAGCCGAATGGGCTTAGCTGGGCATGATTTGCGAAAGCAACGATGGATGAATGACTGAAAGATGAGGGGTGGATGAGGGAGGAGTAGGAGGAGGGTATCATGATGATGTCGTTAAGCTCGGTATTGAAAATTGCATCGACGGCTTTCACCATCGTCTGGTGGGATACCGCACAGGATGGAAAATTATGGAGGTGGGGACAGTAAGGCACTCCACTGCTTCTGTCTGACTTGTAATCTTCCGAGGAAACACCTAAAAACGCGGAAGTATAAATTGTTCGATCGGCGATTTGACACCTGGTATTTAAATGGTTCGAGGTAACGGAATTAGATATATCGCGAATTCTGGATTCACCAATCGATTTCAAGATAATTTCAGGGGGAGAAACCTGTGAGATTACATAACTACGATGAAGGGGCAAAGGTTTAAGCGCATACCTTCGAGATATGAACACCAAGGCCGCGATGACAGGCGGCGCAGTCCGTGCACAGCGTAAGGCCCAAATTTGTCGACGCCCAGCTCACGCGATCAGAGGCACAATCAGCACAAAGTCGATTACCCGTACCAGGGGGGTCGTCCAACAGCTGGGCTCCACCCGTAGTGCGGAGACAATCGTAGCTCCGAGAGAAGTTGATGGATGCCTTCCTTTCCTCTGTCTTGTCTTCCTGGGGAAGAGCATCGTGGGGCGGCTGAGGGACCGCCTATGAGCACTGGTCTTCGGTGAAGGAACGCCAGGGCGATACTGCGGTTGGTAAGTATTTAATGTAGTGGCACTTACTGATATGTCCCCGTGGAGTAAACCAGCGCGCAGAATGGTCACCCATTGATCCATCTCTTCTTCATTCAGTGCCTGCAAGTAATGCTTCTTACCGTTGGGTGAAATGAGCTCAAATGTGAAGCGCCTTTCGGAAGAAGATGCAGCTAAAGAGGAGGATTCATAGGACAGACCATCAGACATATTACTGTCTTGTGTTTGTCCCTGCACCGCCATCGTATCATTGCTGGTGGAGGAGGAGAGAATGGCCTTTGCCGTGCAAAGACGTAGATCCGGTTCTACTATCTTCCACTGGATGCGGCTGACTGTAGTGGTATCAGTCGGCGACTTCAAGACCGCTGCCTGGGACCCCTCCCCACCGCATATTTCGTTAGTGGAGCCTTTAGCGCCACTTCCACCCTTTAAATGTTCGAGACCGGTGAAATAGACCAGCTGGTTGTTTGCAATCATGAACCAACGGCGGTCCCATGTGCGCCAATGCTTTTTGTGGCTCCGTTTAAACAAGTTGCCCTCTATTAGAACGCCACCGGTAGGACGAACCGGCGGTCCAGAAGCCTGATCTGCCCCCCGTCTAGCGTCCTCCTCAGAGGCTCCCAGTAGACGTTCCAACTCTCCCCGCCAGTCCAACGGCACTTGATAGTCAAACGGCTGAAACAGTCCACGCAGACCTTGTGCGTAGTCAGATTCGGTGCGAAAAGTGATGAAGGTGCAACGGAGACAAGTAGCTAATCGCGAGGGCCCCAGACCCGCACGTAAGGCCGAGAGGTAGGAATGCGCAAAGGTGGAGAAGGTTGAACGGCTGTCCTCAAGTCCGCTGTCAGCCTCTTCGGCCTCCGCAACGCGGTTGCGGGGCACGCTGGCGGACTTGTTGAGGGTGGACTCCAACTGCTCTCCAGCCCGAGAGAAGGCCTTGCGCAGGGGGTTAAGTTTCTCCAGTTGTTCAGCAGCTGTCTGCAGCTGAACACCTGGCTCGTAGAGGTTGACCGCCAGGGTTTTTGTGAGCTCCGAAACGTCAGTAAGCTTCTTGATCAGAGGCTTTAGCCTAGATACGGCAGTCTCGGTGGCCGTTTCGTCATCCAGAGTAATTAAGGGCAACGCAGTACTAGGTGTCAGGATGGAAAGTAGTCCACCACCTAGGGCTTGTAGGGCTGAAGCGAAGGTCTCACCAGCCTAAGAAAGATAGTTAGTAACACTGTATTAGTTAGATATCTCAGACTAGATCAACGAGACAATGGGGCCGCCGACAAATCGGCTTTTGGCCGTTGCAGCGTGCATCCAAAGTATGTCACATTTCAAGTTTCGTGAAGTGGATAACAAACAGTATAGGGTCACTGGGAAAAAAAACATGACAAGCCCTCATTCAAAGTCCCCAGAAGGCCCGAAGAGGACTAATTTTTCACAAGAGTGCACGAAAGTTCAAGGTTATCTGATCGAGGTGCTTTTATTCACGGTTGCTCCTTGCATTTTTACTTGGGAAACTTAGCCCGTCTTCTGGGTGATATGCTGCCTCAAGCCTCAACTTGGAGAGCAATATCTTACAAGTAAGCGACTGAAGTTGAGTTCAGCATGAATATAGAGGATTTGCCAGTATCAACCGTTTCTACTACAACCGACTCAGGTATTTCTAGATGTTAAAGCGTCATGAACGAATACGATCTACAGGCCTGCGGTCCCGAGCTAGGCCTCCGACAGTTGCCCGGGTTATTCCTTATTTGCGGTCACCGAAGACCGTAGCGTACAGGAAACGCTTCCGGTCCAAATTTACCACCTTTGCCGACTTTTTAAGTTAGCCAATACAGTGGTGTTCATTTAAACAGGGATCAGAAAAATGACGTCATAACGACCTTCCGTTGGATCTCTCTCTCTCTCTCTCTGATCAGTAGCACGTAGATGCAAATTGTAGCAGGAGGGTGAAAACTATGGCCAAGCACAGTTACTAGTGTTCTTTTCCGGCTAAAACCCCGTAACAAGGTCTTACGCGTAATCATAGCAAAAGGCACGGACTGCAGGCTGATAAGGCGAGACATTCAGGGCCTCTTGACATCCTCCGTTTGAAGAACAGAGAAATAATGGCGGGTAAAACAGTCAACCGCCTAGAGCCTCTGAAGATTCGGAATGTCTTTGCGTCGTGAGACCGTCGAGCAGTTAATTGGTCTCCAGAGAGTTAAACCTAAAGTAGAATTTAAGGGAGACAACGACTAATAAAGTATTACATTTCCAAAAGAAAATCTGAAGGAAACCGACCCCAACGATGAGATCTTGGTTGAACTGGAAGTCCTGATAGTCTTCGACTGTCATGGCCAGAACAGCATGTATCGCATAAATAAAGGAGGACTGCTGAACGGACGTGGGTTTGTCGGGCATCATTGTTGGCAGTGAAGCAGGCGCTCTATTAATCGTAAACCCGACTTTTGGTCTGCGTAAGCTGACAGTAATCCCTGATAAAATTCACGATAAGGCGATCCATCTTAAGTAATGACGACCCTCAAAGGCAATAGTGGTGCCACGTCTGTCTTTAAAACCACTACCGTGAGTGACAAACTGAGACACTACCTTTCCACATCAGTCTTTCGATTATGATTTTAAGGAATAATTCAATTTCAAGCTGATCGGGAAGGGACGGGTAACATATATAGAAATGAACGCCAATAGTAATGAGTCAAACCTTGGAGGCGCGATAGAACAGGTCCGAAGCAATTCTGTAGTGCTCCAGTAAGTATTCCAACTCGCATTCGCCTGTTTTAAGGGCCAGCTGAAACTGTGGTGAAAAGCGGAGGCATTCTTTAAGGGTAAGTGCCCGCCACAGATCACGACTGTTGACCGTGGTGAAAATTTCCTCGGCGGCCATGCCTAAAGGGCTAAAAAAAAAGAGAGATATAAATTTCGATCAAATTATGAATTTATATTTGTAGATCAAATAAAACGTCTGCTGGACAAGTTTAAAAAGAGGTAGACCACTTGATGGTTTGTTGGTTGAAGATCATGCTCGATTTCTGGCTGCAGACTCTTGTTTTAAACGTTGCACATATTCTTATCGGTTCGTAAGAAATGTACGCAAGTCAGTCAAGCTTAACTTCAAAACGGCGGATCGCCGGTAAAGAAATGTCATGCAAAAAATGGAATCCAGTAGCAGTCTCCGTTTTTGTCAAGAGGACGAAAAATGTAAGAGCACGGGACTGAGGGTTATAATCTAGCCGAGGAAAACGCACCGTGTATAGCTATGATGGATAATGAAAATGTCGTTTTGCTTGCCTCAAAAAATCAGGATCCTGAACTGAATAAAGAGTTCTTCGAGCGACATGCCGAGATACTATCTGCATAAATAGGTGGGTACCCATCTAGAAAATTTGAGAAGTACGGTCAAGAGATGAGCCAAAGTGAAATTACGACGCAGTCAACGTTGCTTACCATCCGATAACTTTTCAATCGCCACTGCCGACTTACAAACTTAGGCCTCGCCTGAGGTCGAGTGGAAAGGGAAAACTTGCTCTGGAAAATCCATTTAAAGCCCTATCAATAGTCATCACTTGCGTCTGTGGAAACCAACGCACCTGAGCCTTTAACAAAGGATCGGACTATAAGGACTTAAGTAGAAATAACTATTTCAGGTAAAATGAAATCACTTGCAGTATTTCATAAAAATTAAGCTCATACGACGACTGCTATAACGCTGGGTCCCCTATGATGTCTCGGATACGGGTATGTTCGGCTTACAACAGTAAACAAAGACTGTATTTAAAATAGACCGCGGGTTATGCTGGACTAAGGATGGTGACCCCCTAATGCACGATCCAGACATTAGGTTTTAAATTTTCTTCCAGCAGCAAATGCGCCACAAGGAGACCACAAGAAATCTGTGCAAATTACAAAATGCGGATTTGCATTCCAACGATAAAACTGGATAAGGAAGATGGCCGGCTAGCAATACGATGGCACAAAAAGTTAAGATGACAAACCTGGTGAATTTAGTAGACAATAATACTTATGAGTAGATATTAGTGCTGCTAGCGCCTATCGGGTGAGCCTAAGAATATAACCGAGCGTTCGCAGACACTAGGCCCTTTTAAGAACTTTGAAAGTGGTTAAATTCAAAAGTCTTAACCTGTAGTTTCAGGGTTAAAACGCAAAAACTCAGAACACGGCGCAAGGATTGCATTAGACTACACAAAAACCGTTGTTCAAACGAATTCCATACCTTTGAAAGTGCACATATGGGTTACATGTTGATCACTATTTTATTGTTTACAAATAACTCGAGTGTGTACTACCTTGTTTGCCTTTTCAGACAAGAGAACATCTAAGTAAGGTAGGTAAATTAATCGAAAAATACCACAGACAGGCACCCCGAAATGGTAGGATTGTGCGTTTACTGAGAGGCTAACACTTATTCCGCACTCCATTTGCAGAAATTGTCGTTCCGAAGTCGCTTAGCAAACTTGAGAAAAGACTACTTATTATTTTTTGAGGTGCGAGATTTCAAACTACAAAGGGGCTTTCGAGGGACTTGAGGAAGTATTCATTGTTTCGATTAGTGGAGACTAGCAGTCTATGCAAGTGCTGACACATTCAAAATCACCAAAGCTCCAGGAGTGTATGGAGAAGTATGGCCAGTGAGGAGAAACACTATAAACTCCACTGATGCACAGAGGTATGTCTCTTGTAAGAGCCAGCATATCCATCCGCTGACATTCTCTTCCAGTTTTAGCCAATAACAATTTCACTAAGAATATATCACTTTTTCGTTCTCCCACACCGGTATCGGAGTATATACCGAAAACGAATCCGAGTTAGTCGCAAGATAATCTGCTTCCTTAGTATTTGGCTCAGAAGAAACCCTTTTCTATAGGAATATCTGAAAAACCCACACTTTTTTAGGTCGGGGGTGGTCAGGTGGACACTTTCTGTGGTAATACTACCTGGCAGGAGACTAATGACCTATTGACCTTGCATACTATTCAGTTTTTGGATGTTTAGGTACTCATTTTTTGTATCTTATTCAATTAGCTGTTTCTTTTAATTAACAGGATGGATTATTTTGCCTGTCGATGTAACTACTGTCCACCGCGTCTACCATCGCACGCACAAATGGCGTCTCTGGTTGGAGAATAGGACAGGTCGTACGCTTAAAGAAATGTTGCCATTTTGAAGGGGCTACTCGTCGACTGCGTTTGGGGCTTCGTTTATCTTCCTAAGAATAAGTTGGGAGTAAGGGTTAAACAGTATATGGGCTGTTAAAGTATAATTATGCATTAACAAAGCAAGACGTAAATAAGTCTGCATAATAATTTAATTTTTTCCCTGAAGATGGACATTATCGGCCTCAGTAAAAATGCAGGAAAAGTAAGGCGGATTTAACATCAAATACGCATCACATACTGACACGTGCGACGGAATTTCTTTCGCAGGGGACGCATGACACCGTTTTGCATACTTTTTCTCCAATCCAACGAATTTTGCATGCAAGGCAATACCACTGTGTATTTAAGGATATTCCTGATATATTTGATATTTACGCAATAAATGCACAATTTTCCGATATTAAACTGCGCCGAAATTTGTGCGGCTTACTAAATTCAGTCAAAATCCATAGTGGTGCGAAATATTTGGAGTGTTGAGGTTCTAAATAAGTCAGACTTCTGCATTTAACCTGGGCTCCACGATTATGACCCAAGAGAGATAAATCGAGGTTCGAAAGGGCTACTAAGTAAGGATTAACACCCTACCCCATCTAATTAACATGTCATTTTTAACTTGCAGTCTTAAATTGCATTACGAGTAATCAAAGACGATTCCAAAGGGCACGTCCAAGCACTGCGGAAGGCCCGCTGTGGTTGTCGGTAGGCTGCATATTCTCCATGTCATTTGGAAAAGAAACTGAATGAAGGGAACTTGCATATAAGGATTCAAGAGAAACAGTGACTTCGAACAAACAATCGGAACGTTGTGTTTACACTGTCCTTTAATATGAAACTCTGTGGCCATAGCCTTCTCAGATATTGTCTCGAATAGGGACCCTACGGACCCCGAGGTCAAGTTGCATCGTAAATTAAATGTTCTGGCAAAATGCCAAAGTTAAATAATAAATATGCAATGAAATTACTGACCTGCATAAGAAATATCGAGGTTGTCTGAGCAGAAACCATAAACGCCTAATAATCTTGTCCAGCAGTTCATGACTGGCCGCTCATATTTCCAGGAAGTGAATGTTTATTTACTAGACTCCTGTTTCCGCAGAGGGTTGGTAATTGATCATAATTTCTTACATATCCCCCTAGGTGTCATACTTACTTCACCTCGATGGAAGAAATACCGAGGATTTCGTAAAGCTTACATTTTATGCGTTGTTTGATGGCGGTATTCGCATCAATATCGATATCGAAGGCAAAAAGGGAAAGGATGGTCTTCACAGCCCTAAATTTTTTGAACTTATTGCAAGTAGGCTATTAAATGTACTTCTAAATTTTATCTCCGTGGACATATTTGTTAAAATGGAATGGGGGAGGACATTTGAACCTTTATAAATTGAAGGCTGTCTGCGCCTAAGAGATCACTGGACGCCACCGAAAAGCGAATACAAAGAATCAAGCAGCCACCTTATTTAAAAGTTAACTGGCTAACTATGTTTCGCTAATTCAATTAAATTACAGAAGAGCTCGCAGGAGCATCTACATCCACCGATAGCTCATGAACACGCGTCACTTGGTGAAAACGATTCCCCAGTCCAATAATGTAAAATACAGCATCCAACAAAGACAGAGACTGTTTCTTTTAAATTAAATTTTTATTATGAATTTGATCAATAAACCTTTTCAAAAATACCTGTCAATCGGCTTTAGACTATGTGCGGGTACACAATTTTTCGAAGACACCGGGTGAGGGGATGAGGCGATTAAACAAGATACATGGGGAAGGGAAATGCTCCTTACAGTAATATAAGGATAAATTGACTAAAAGGAAGGGAGTTCACGTTGAATATTCATTTGGCGTGTAAAGAAGTGGAAAAATTATTCGCCTATGATCTCACCGTATCTCACCGTACATCAGTGATCTATGGACCAAGTAGCATAAATCATTATCTTGACATGGCGAAATCCATTTAATTATAACATTTATTAGGGTACAGCCGTTGGTGGAATCCAAGGAAAATAAGCTCAGGTGCACAGTTACAAACAATTTATACATTTTTCCGATGGCGCATGAGGGTTTGTGATGAACCACATTTCTGCTCTGAATGGTAAGGACAATAATAAATAATAATAATAAATTGTATATTTAAGGCCCAGAGGGCCCCATCATTACAAACTTAGTACCATGGTTTAAATAAATACAAAGTGGATAATTGCTGCACTATGTGAGCATCCATATGAACAGCAGAAATGAGTAGTATGGTAAACATATCCGATTCAAAAAGATTTGCCATTTTTAAAAACAAAAGTCAACAATCGTTGGCATATACGGTGAACTCGAAAAGAAGCAGTAAAAAAACTCCTAGGGTTAAATCGGAGGCGGAGTTCGGCGAGCCGCCAATTTTAAAAAAATAGGAGAAAAAAACTGCTTCACTAAAAAATTAATAGCTAAATGCAATGGGATAGTATTGTGATGTTGCTGACTGCGTATGAGGGTTCGGGACGCTCCTTGTCGGGTGAGAGGTAATATAGCAGTCAGAGCTACTGTTTATAAACACCAGTGGAGGTGAGAGGACGAACTCATCGTAGACAACATGGTCAGAAACGAAGAGGGGACAGTAGAGGTCACGAGATCATCATCGAGATGCGACCTTGCTGACTGTATAGTCCATCACCAAAGAGGCGAAACCATCAGAACCCACCTCGATCATCAACAGATCCTGGAGACTATCGTCAGGGTTGCAAATTCGAAGGAAAGTATCAAGGTCGTCAAGAGTTGGCAATGCTAGTTTAAAAAGGAGGGAAGAAAAAAAGTGAATGCAAAGATTGACTCTGCAGAGGATGATGGAAAAATATAATTAGAGACCCATATAATATCAAGGAAACTGCCTCAAATACCAGGAATACCCTTTTCAAAATCCAAAAGTTGCGAGTTTAGGAAAGAAACAGACAATAAGGACTTTATATCTTTTGAAGTTAAATGTTTGCGTAATTTGGTTTTGAAAATAGCTAATGTAGACGACAACCTTATTTGCAGTGGGAGATTATTCCATATGAAAGCATATTTGGAGGCAAACAACTGAGACCGGTTGGTTGTGGAGCTAAGGGGTGTTGAAATGATCATGGAGGAATTACGAGTGGCATAGGGTCGATTTACCGGAGTGAGAGCGTTAGTTCGTGGGATATTTGGGCTAGAATTAACGCGAAACAGGAAGCAGAGACCAGTTTCGAGTCTTCTAATCCGCAGAAATTTAATGTTTGCTAACTGGCATCTATCCGTATAAGAGAAACTGGATCCAGGAAGAGAAAATAGTTTTCGACTAAAAACCCTCTGAACTTTTTCAATCTTACTGCGGTCAGAGGCGTTCAGCAGCCCAAATAGGGGGCAGCAGTATTCGAGGATAGGAAGAACAAACATGCGGTATAGTTTTAACTTTATTTCCGGAAGGAAGAAATTATGTGATATAAAACCACATATCTGTGCAGCCTTTGCAGAAATTCGATCTGCATGAGGCGATAATGCTAACTTATTCGTATAACTTAGACCGAAGTCTTTTTATGGTTGATCGTTCTAAAAGTGTACTATTTTTGAAATACTAGGGGCCCAGGAAGCTTGGCGGGGCCAAAACACATGAAACTGCTCTTGGATGGAGAAAATTCCATCTGCCAAGTACAGCTCCAAAGTGAGAGCATAAGTAGATCAGTGTTGATTTTGTCAACGCAACTATTAGCAGTGTCTTTAGAAAATGAATAAATGCATTTGAGATCGTCAGCGTAAACGAAATTTTGTGAATTTGTGAGTAAAGTTGAAATTTCGTTAATGTACAGAATGAAGAGAAGGGGACCTAGAACGGTGCCTTGAAAAACGCCACTCGTGATCGTTTGAGGCGTCGAATAGCTATTACCTACTAGGACATTCTGGCTGCGGTTAGATAAGTAGGAACCAATGAAGTCAAGGAGATGAGGCCTGATGCCAAGGGCTTCCAGTTTCACTAGAAGACGTCTGTGCGGTACCTTGTCAAAGGCTTTGCTCAGGTCCAAGTAGATCACAACAACTGACTGTTGCTCGTTACGAAGGGAAGTGACGAGGTTAAGAAAGCTAAGTGACACACTTCGCATGATCTCCCAGGTAGAAAACCATATTGTGAGTCGCTTAAAAGCTTATTTTCTTGGCAAAAGTCGAGAATTTGATTAAAAATAAATTTTTCAAGAAGTTTTGCAAGAGCCGGGGTTTTGTGAACGCCTCGATAATTATTTACGTCCGAACGAGGTCCCGACTTGAAGATGTCTTCCATGAGTCAGACAAGAGATCCCTATGCCTTTTCTGCCGGAATTTCAGCCCAGTCTTTTTTGACGGTGTTTTTAAATTTCACTTCAAAGCGTATGATTTATAGTCGAATCAGTAAGTGTGTGCCAGCGTATAGCACCAATGCTAAACACATGGGTCAGCAGCTGAAATTAAAACGACAATTGACACTAGAAGGTTGAGTGTTTACCAGCACAAGGACAATTGCGGTCAACGATAGCATAACTGACGAAAAACTTATCAGTGAATGAATGGGAGGCAGTGGCGTCTTACGTGCTAGGAAATTGTACGAAGCAGAAAATAAAAAAAATCTTACTAAGTGATAGATATGATAAAAATGAACACAGGGTCGCAAAAAGGGACAGACCAAGCATATAATTTTTTACTCTTTTTTTAAATAACATGTATATAAGACTGAGTGAAAGGGTGCTGCACTAAGCAAGCATTCGTGGACAAAGACCTTGCCGATTATGTAAGTTAAATACACATGTTCAGGCTAAAGTTCGCCTGGCTATTTCTTTTTTATTTTAACCAAAAATGCAGTACACTTGCAGTGCCTTCTGAAGCAAAGAGATAAGGTGTGTAAAATTAGTGATCACTTTAATCTGGAGCAGTTTTCTCAAAAGCCATCGAAAATTTAGTGTATGGTACATCTGACATCCTAATTAATTTCCACACAATCTTCGGAAGAGTTTGAGTTAATTTACAGAATTTTTAGGAAAAATGGCAATGCACGACGTAAATCCCTTTCCAAAACGATAATATCCCATATATGGTGCTGCAAGCAGTCTTTGGAACCGCATTCAAAATGAGACCGGGTCCGCGCAACATATAAGATTTAAATATTGTTTTGGGCTTGTAAGGCTGCCGCAACCTGTTATTTTTAAAGTTTGTCCTATGACTGAATGTTCCGCAATCAAGGACTTGGGCTAAAGCTACAGTAATAAATTACAAACTTAGTATCATGGTATAAATAAATACAAAGTGGATAATTGCTGCACTATGTGAGTAGTATGGTAGGCAAATCCGATTCAGAAAGATTTGCCATTTTTAAAACAATAGTCAACAATCTTTGGAATATACGGTGAACAAGAAAAGAAGCAGTAAAAAACTCTTATGGTTTAATCGGGGCGGAGTTTGGCGAGCCACTTATTTAAAAAAACTAGGAGAATAATCTGCTTCTCTAAAAATTAAAAGCTACCGTTTATGGGATTGGTACGATGCAATAGGATAGTATTGTGATGTTGCTGACAACGTATGAGGGTGCGGAACGCTACTGTTTATAGCCACCATGGAGGTGAGAGAGGAGGAACTCATCGTAGACAACATGGTTGAAACGAAGAGGGGAAGAAGAGGTCACGAGATCATCATCGATAGAAGTACAGCCAAAGCTGCTCAGATTTTTGGCTTCATTTCTTATAATTTCTACCTTTCCTGAAATTAAATTAAGACTTCATCACATATTTGTGCTTCCCATTCTTGAATTCTGCTGTCCTTTCTTTGGTTTAATGAACGAATCTAGCCATTCAAAAATTGAAAGCGTCCAAAAACATTTCACAAAAAAACTCTTTTTTCCGACTCTTTCAAATACTTCCTACTCAACTAGATGTTAGCTGCCAAAGTTAAATTTATTTGGGTCAGGAAACTGGAAGCAGGCTTTTCTCTCCTTTATCGACATAATTAAAGTTCAAGTCTCCCCAAGCTTTCTTCATCGCCCCCGCTAATCTTCCTTATAACCTAAGAAATTCTGCACTAATTATAACTCCTCCTGCATCCTCCCCATGTGAACACTCTATATTCTTTCCTTTTAGGTAAAGCCTACTTGGAATAACTTGCCAATTGAGATTAGGCCGTTTACCTACCTATCTGCATTCAAGCGAAGGCTGCACATATATCTTAACACTGATTCTATTAACCTTTTATTTTCCTCAACTTTTCCAAACAGTTTTCGCTATGACACGGACAAAGGACCCTCGGGATATTAATTGGCTATCTTGAAAGTATTTTTTCTCTATGTCAAGTCCCCTAGGAGCCATGATATCCCATCATACCACCAGTCATTTGAAAGAGGAATTCATTCGGACGTACACAGTTTAAAATGCTCACGTTTCCTTGGATACAGCTTATCGCACCTGGCCCCAGTCGTAGGGAAGATGACTGTTCTAGCCCCATGCAAATACCTCTATACAGAACATCAGTTTACATATATTGAAAGACCTGTAAAGAACAGAGTTTATTGAGACCAGAGCAGTGGTGATCAGTTTTTCTTACCGGTATTTCCTCCTCGATATCTTTCTCCTCTTTAGACATATCGGGCGTATTCTATACCACAAATATTTTTATGGAACCGTGTGTGAGCGTCCGTTCCCTGTGTTCCGTTGCTCGTTAACTAGAAGATAACTTAGCTCCCCTCTCTTAAAAGCTAACAGCTTGCCCTCTTACATTTTTCGTTCGAAATCCCATATCCTTGCTTAATAAAATGCCCTTGCTTCAGCTTCTGGTTTTTATGCACTATACAGCTGTCGTTATAGTAACTGAAACGTGGGCAAATACCTCCGGACTCCGGATTCCGGACTCTCTCTTTTCTTGCTATAATTATATTAGAAATTATCGTTACGTCAGCCGTTGTGTAGTTAGATGTTTCTTTTTCGAGCAAACACTCGCATTTATGTTGTTCAACCATCCGCAATGTACAACAGTCGACAGTAGGTGTTTACTTCGAATTGCTTTTAAAAATATGTGCTCTTTACTACTCGGTTGTGTTTCGCACACCCAAAGCTAAGGAGGATCACGAACTTTGTCCGTTGCAGACGCTAAATTCCGCGGCGGATTAAAATTATATGTATGGCTTAGTTGCAAGTGACTTCAATCTTCCTGAGCTTCGCTTGTTTCTACCTTCCGAACATAGAAAGTTGGAAGCCTAACTAGAGAGCGTAGATTGCGGTATTTGGAATCAGATAATCTATTTTCTTAAACGAGAATCGAACATATTTTAGTTAGTTTTCTGTAAATATTGCCTGCCTTTTTCAGTGTCATCTTCACGCATAGAGATGAGGCTTACCTCCCGTTATCTTTTTGCCATATGCTGCCCAGACTCCATCGTCGATTTAATCTGCAAAATGATGTTTTCGTCATGGCCATGATCTGATGTATTTTTGCATGCACTACGAGGCTGTCCGATAAAAAAGGGCTATCCAATGAGCTAACCATTGCCGAAAACTGCTGGTTTTAAGTTGTGACACTTTTTCCTTCATGGTGACAGCTTTACCGCCTATTTAGACAATGTCCACAGTGTGCCTCACGAAAAAGGTGGCAGGACGATGAATTGCGCGAGAATTAGATGATGATGAGAGTAGACGTTTACTGCATCTACCGCACACACTCCCTCTCTCTCTCACACACACCTGGGCCCGATGTCATGACAAATTTAGAAAAACCGTAGGTGAAAGAGGGCGCAGGTGGCTGGCGCGGCCAGAGCCGCCCCTGAGCCTGCCACCACACCTGGCTCGGATACCACGGAGTGGAATTGCCATAGAAATCACATTAAGAAAGAGGCATTGCAGCCTGACTCTCAGTCCGCCAGTCAGCCACTCCACACAAAACACACATTGGGCTGACCACGCGGTCCGAGTTATCCTGTCAGTTGGAAACCTTCCAAGCCACGGCTTTCAGCGCACCGTGATAGCGTAAAGTGTCTCGGATTGTTCATAGCGAGAAAAATGCGCAGAACCGTCGACCTCAAACAATACTCCCGTTCTCGGGCCCCAGCTACCGTCCGAGCCGGTCAGTTGACTAGCGTGGGGAATGGGCGCAGCTGCAGATGACTCATCCGCACCGTGAGAAGTCATAGAAAAATGTGGCATCCCATGCCCAGAGTCGTTCTTTGATATCCATAGTAGATGCCAAGTTGACAGATGAGAGTTTCAACGCACATACATCTTCTAGTAAAACTTGAAGCTCTCAGCATTCGGCCTCCTCTCCTCGACTACATTGGTTCCAGCTTACCTTACCGCAGTCAAACGTTATTAGTCGTTATAAGCTACTTTACGCCTCATCTGTTAATTATTGGTATATTTAAAAGCACGTTCGTGGGTCCTCTGCATTTTATTCTTTCCAGCAAAGACATTTCAAAAGTGCCCAAAAATTCGCAAAACTTCATTAATGCTGATGACCTTAAGCGCATTTATTCAGTTTCGAAGGACACGGCCAACATAAGTGCAGTTAAAATTAACTCCGCTCTGATTACGCTGTCGAAATTCAGTTCGCTTTGTCAGATTGCATTTGCTCCATCCCAGTTTAGTTTCACGTGATTTGGACCCTCCACGATTCCTTGACCCACATTGTTTCAAAATCGTCCACGTTTAGGATGCTCCACCATAAATAAATTTTATATTTAAGGCCCAGAGGGCCCAAGCAGTACAAACTTAGTATCACGGTATAAATAAATACAAAGTGGATAATTGCTGCACTATGCGAACAGCCGTATGAACAGCAGAAATAAGAAGCGAGGTAGGCACTTCCGAGTCATTAAGCTCCGTCAAGTTAAAAACAATAACCAATAATCTGTGGAAGGAAACAGAAGAAAAAATTACTTCTCTGACAAATTAATAGCCAGTTTATGGGATTGGTACGATGCCGTGGGATAGTACTGAAATGTCGCTGACAACGCATGTGGTTCAAAACGCTCCTTGTTGGGTGAGAGATAATATAACAGTCAGAGCTACTGTTTATAACCACCAGGGAGGTGAGACAGGATGAACTTATCGTAGACAACAGTGTCAAAACGAAGAGGGGAAAGTAGAGGTCACGAGATCATCACCGAGATGAAACCTTGCTGGCTGCATAGTCCACTGGCAAGGTGGCGAAAATATCAGAAACGCCAGGAGTACCAACGGATCCCGTAGACCATCGTCAGGGTTGCAAAAACGGAGGAAAGTATCAAGGTTGTCAAGAGTTGGAAAATATGTTTGAAAAGGAGGGAACGAGAAAGTGACTGCGAAGATTGACTCTGCAGAGGATAGTGAAAAAAACATTTATAAACTAATGTAATATCAAGGGGACCACCTCAAATACCAGTGTTATATCCCGACGGGTGTGATAGAGGAGAAGGCAAATTCGGTTTCTGGGAAAACCAGTTTATTCTTGGCCGACAAAAGACAGCGGATCTCTAGCTCATCAACGCTCGTCTATTTATTGACTTCTCCGTGTTCTCGAACATTCCGGCCAATGACGTGACAATAGCGAAGAGCGATCGGAAACCTTCTGGCCTGCAACGTTATTCGCATTGATTGGTCGCATCTCACGCTGAAGACCCCCCACGGAAACGTCTTAAAAGTTTGGGTCGCACGCGTGCATCAGGGATTCAAGAGTGCTCGGTGCAGCGACGCACGCGGATTGGTTGCCTGGTTTCGTACGCGTCTTTCTCAGCCAACTCGGCCTGTTTCGGCGTGCGCGATCAAGTGCCCTTTCAGGTTTCGGCCGCAACTCGACTGAGGTTCCAGTCTCCCTAACACCAGGAGGACCCTTTTTAAAGTCCAAAAGAATGGCAGGAGTGGAGGGTGTGCGTGGGATATCAGTGTTGTCGGCATTGCGGTGAATTCCGCTACCGTGGAAACACGATGGATTCAACTGCGAAATGTCATCCAGTCCACCGCCCTCGAAGTCCTCGGATGTGCACGCCATTAACATCAGGACTGGTTTGACGACAATGACGCCGACATCAGTAACGTACTAACATAGAAGAATGGACTACACAAAACCTACATGAACATTCGGACTGACACCACCAAAGCAGCCTTCTTCAGGTGCCAGCGCCTTGTACGGCAACGGCTGCGGGAGATGCAGGACGTCTGGATGATCCGAAAGGCTGAGGAAATATAGGAGTATGCGGACCACAATAAAGCGAAAAACTTGTTCAAAGCCATCAAGGCCGTCTACGGCTCGTGTATCAAGGTGACCGCACCACTGCTCAGCACTGACGGTACAACACTGCTGACAGAGAAATCCTAAAATCTGAAGCGCTGGGCCGTGCACTTCGGAAGGGTCCTTAATTGCTCATCAGCCATCTCTGATGCTGACCGGCTCTGTCAAGTGGACACGAACAATGACCTGGATCTGCCACCTTCCCTAACAGAAACCATTCAGGCTGTGCGGCAGATTTCCAGCGGTAGAGCACCGGGATCAGATGCAATTCCACCGGAAGTCAACAAGCACAGTGGGCCTCGGCTGATGGCAGACCTCACAACACTCTTCTAGGAGATGTGGCACCAAGGACAAGTTCCTCAGGATTTCAAAGACGTGACCATCATCGATCTTTACAAGCGGAAGAGGAATCGGCAACTCTGTTATAATCACAGAGGCATCTCGTTGCTCAACATCGCCGGGAAGATCTTCGGCCGTATGCTTTTCATACTTTGAACGGTCACCTAGAGCAGGGCCTGCTCCCGGAAAGCCAATGTGGCTTCTGCCGACACCGCGGAACAACGGACGTGATCTTTGCCACCCGCCAGCTACAAGAGAAGTGCCAGAAGATGCGAACTCACCTATACACTACCTTTGTGGATCTGACGAAAGCCTTTGACACGGTTACTCGTGACGGACTATGGAGTGTCATGCAGAAATTCGGTTGTCCTGAGCCGTTCACGCATATGGTGCGTCAGCTTCATGACGTGATGACGGCGCGCGTCAATGAAAACGGGACGGTATCCCAAGCCTTCACAGTGACCAACGGAGTGAAGCAAGGTTGCGTATTGGCTTCCACCCTGTTCAGTCTCATGTTCTCGGCCTTGCTGATGGACGCCTACCATGATGAACAGCCTGGGATCCGCATCGCCTACAGAACTGACGAACACCTCAACAGTCGGCGTATGCAGGCTTCAACGCGTGTGTCTACGACTACAGTCCATGACTTGCTCTTCGTGGATGACAGTGCCCTTAACACCGTGATGGAAGAGTACATGCAAATGAGTATTGACCTCTTTGGATTGACAATCAGTACAGCCAAAACGGTTGTAATGCAGCAGCCGCCACCCAGCGCGGAATACAATGTTCTCCGAATCAATGTCAACGGTGCTCAACTCAAAAACATGGAAACCTTCGCTTATCTAGGAAGCACGCTGTCACGAAAAAAAAGCATTGATGACGAGGTTGCCCAACGGATCTCCAAAGCTAGTCAGGCCGTCGGATGGCTGCAGGCCTCCGTGTGGAATCGCCACAGTATTCACCTGAACACCAAACTGAACATGTACAAGGCCGTCATCTTGACTACACTCCTTTACGGAGTGGAGACCTGGACCGTCTACTCGAACCAAGCCAGGAAGCTGAATCATTTTCATCTCAGCTACCTCCGTAGAATACTGAAGCTGAGATGGAAAGACAAGTTCCCGGAAATGGAAGTCCTGGAGCGGACCGGAATCCTCAGCATCTACACCATGCTTAGGCAAGTGCAACTGCGATGGAGCGGCCACCTGGTAAGAATGGACGGCAAGCGACTACCCAAACGATTTTTCTATGGAGATATCGCTACAGGTGCTCGCCGACAGGGAGGTCAAAAACAACGTTCTAAGGACACTTTGAAGAAATTGTTGAAGCAACTGCAAATCAACCCGGTGACCTGGGAAGACCTCGCCCAGGATTGACCGTCATGGAGAAGATCCGTGAAGACTGGTTCAACAATCTATGAGGCCAAGCGGATCGCCGCCGCCAAGGCCAAAAGAGCGGCACAAAAGTCGCCAGCGCCCCGGACCAACACTGTCGATTCCCAGGCCCTTCAAACATGCCTGCGCTGTCAACGCATCTTCCGCGCGCGAATCGACCTGGTCGGACATCTCCGGACGCAATACACCAACAAAACGACAATTTCAACTTCTACGTCAAATTCTGCCAACTCTCCTTCGGACACTCCATTGTCACTCCTGGCATCAATTCCATTAATACCACCCACATAGAGACCATATACCAATAGTCTTCGACTGTTTCACCCACCACCGCAACTACCACCGCCTTCGTCGCAGCCACCGCCGTCACCACCACCGTTACCACCACCAGCGATGGGGACTTCCTCCTAAACTGTCCACAATGCGACCGCACATTCAACTCACGCATCGGTCTTGTCAGTCACTTGAGAATCCATCGTACAGAGACTGGCGAACCAGTGCCTGGAGCACCAACACACAGCATAGATCACCGCCCGACAGCCCTCACTGTCCTCACGTATTCACTCATCACATGGGCCTATTCGGTCACATGCGCATCCATGACAGTGGAATTCACCGCAATGCCGACCACACCGATACACCATGCACACCCTCCGCTCTTGTCATTCTTACCGCCACTGCCACCCAACTACCATGGATGACATCCCCCCAGCCTCTACCGATTTCTCCTGCTCAAACTGCAGTAAAACAATGAAGGCTAAGCAACATCAGCGCACACCATCTACACTAATATATAGACAACACCCTCACAGTCATCATGATGTACCAGCTTAAATCACGGTTTCATAGAATCCGTGGCTTGAAAGGATGCCAATCTGACGCTTACACCAGACCACGCCATCAACCCAGTGTATGTGTTGTGTGTGTCAAGTGGCTGACCAGTGGACTGGAGTCAGACAGCGATGGCTCTTCCATATCCCCTGAGTAAATGAACCCTGGTGTGCGCGTTATGGGGCGTAAAGACGGGTACGCCGACCCGTCAGCCAATGCGCCCACTCCCACATCAGACAACTGACTGGCTCAGACGGTGGTCTGATTCTGGGGTGGGGGAAAGAGTGAGGTTAAAAGCTCAGCGCATTTTCCTCACTAAAAACAATCTGACGCGCTTGAAACTATCACGGTGCGCTAAAAGCCGTGGCTTGGAAGGTTGCCAACAGAGAGGATAACTCGGACCGCGTGGGGAATCTCTCCTAAACTGTCCTCAATGCGACCGCACATTCACCTCACAATCGGCCTGTTTGGTCACTTGCGAATCCATCGTAGAGAGACTGGTGAACCATTGCCCGGAGCACAAAAACACAGCAGAGATCGACGACTGCACAGCCCTCACTGTCCTCGCGCTTTCACTCATTGCATGGGCCTTTTCGGTCACATGCGCATCCATGACAGCGGAATTCACCGCAATGCCGACAACACCGATACCCCACGCACACCCTCCACTCCTGCCATTCTTTTGGACTTTAAAAGGGTCCTCCTGGTGTTAGGGATACTGGAACCTAAGTCGAGTTGCGGCCGAAGTCTGAAAGGGCACTTGATGGCGCACGCCGAAACAGGCCGAGTTGGCTGAGAAAGAAGCGTACGAAACCAGGCAACCAATCCGCGTGCGTCGCTGCACCGAGCACCTGATGCACGCGTGCGACCCAAATGCAATCTGTCAAGTCGAACTGCATTTCGACAGCGTAATCAGAGCGGAGTTAATTTTAACTACACTTATGTTGGCCGTGCCCTTAGAAACTGAATAAATGCACTTAAGGTCATCAGCATAAATGAAGTTTTGCGAATTTTTGAGCTCTTTTGAAATGTCTTTGCTGGAAAGAATAAAATGCAGAGGACCCACGAACGTGCTTTTAAATATACCAATAATTAACAGATGAGGCGTAAAGTAGCTTTTAACGACTTATAACGTTTGACTGCGGTAAGGTAAGCTGGAACCAATGTAGTCGAGGAGAGGAGGCCGAATGCTGAGAGCTTCAAGTTTTACTAGAAGATGTATGTGCGTTGAAACTCTCATCTGTCAACTTGGCATCTACTATGGATATCAAAGAACGACTCTGGGCATGGGATGCCACATTTTTCTATGACTTCTCACGGTGCGGATGAGGTCATCTGCAGCTGCGCCCATTCCCCACGCTAGTCAACTGACCGGCTCGGACGGTAGCTGGGGCCCGAGAACGGGAGTATTGTTTGAGGTCGACGGTTCTGCGCATTTTTCTCGCTATGAACAATCCGAGACACTTTACGCTATCACGGTGCGCTGAAAGCCATGGCTTGGAAGGTTGCCAACTGACAGGATTACTCGGACAGTGTGGTCGGCCCAATGTGAGTTTTGTGTGGAGTGGCTGACTGGCGGACTGAGAGTCAGGCTGCAATGCCTCTTTCTTAATGTGGTTTCAATGGCAATTCCACTCCGTGGTATCCGAGCCAGGTGTGGTGGCAGGCTCAGGGGCGGCTCTGGCCGCGCCAGCCACCTGCGCCCTCTTTCACCTACGGTTTTTCTAAATTTGTCATGACATCGGGCCCAGGTGTGTGTGAGAGAGAGAGGGAGTGTGTGCGGTAGATGCAGTAAACGTCTACTCTCATCATCATCTAATTCTCGCGCAAGTCATCGTCCTGCCACCTTTTTCGTGAGGCACACTGTGGACATTGTCTAAATAGGCGGTAAAGCTGTCACCATGAAGGAAAAAGTGTCACAACTTAAAACCAGCAGTTTTCGGCAATGGTTAGCTCATTGGATAGCCCTTTTTATCGGACAGCCTCGTAGTGCATGCAAAAATACATCAGATCATGGGCATGACGAAAAACATCATTTTGCAGATTAAATCGACGATGGAGTCTGGGCAGCATATGGCAAAAAGATAACGGGAGGTAAGCCTCATCTCTATGCGTGAAGATGACACTGAAAAAGGCGGCAATATTTACAGAAAACTAACTAAAATATGTTCGATTCTCGTTTAAGAAAATAGATTATCTGATTCCAAATACCGCAATCTACGCTCTCTAGTTAGGCTTCCAACTTTCTATGTTCGGAAGGTAGAAACAAGCGAAGCTCAGGAAGATTGAAGTCACTTGCAACTAAGCCATACATATAATTTTAATCCGCCGCGGAATTTAGCGTCTGCAACGGACAAAGTTCGTGATCCTCCTTAGCTTTGGGTGTGCGAAACACAACCGAGTAGTAAAGAGCACATATTTTTAAAAGCAATTCGAAGTAAACACCTACTGTCGACTGTTGTACATTGCGGATGGTTGAACAACATAAATGCGAGTGTTTGCTCGAAAAAGAAACATCTAACTACACAACGGCTGACGTAACGATAATTTCTAATATAATTATAGCAAGAAAAGAGAGAGTCCGGAATCCGGAGTCCGGAGGTATTTACCCACGTTTCAGTTACTATAACGACAGCTGTATAGTGCATTAAAACCAGAAGCTGAAGCAAGGGCATTTTATTAAGCAAGGATATGGGATTTCAAACGAAAAATGTAAGAGGGCAAGCTGTTAGCTTTTAAGAGAGGGGAGCTAAGTTATCTTCTAGTTAACGAGCAACGGAACACAGGGAACGGACGCACACAGATGGTTCCGTGTGTGTGTGGAGTGTAGAGGTACTAGTTTGGGGTAGAACCACACAGATAGCATTTGGTCACTCCATTTGTCTCGTGCAGGTGGTGAGTGCTCCTTTGGCCGCCTCTAACTGGTACCCAACTCTCACCCCTTGGCTCCTGGAAGTTGGGTTCTTCCCAGCGGCCACACCCCAGGCAACAGTCACAACCGGTGGGCTAAACCAGGAGAGGGCCTCTGGTGTTGTGTGTGCCCCCACACCCGGTATTTCTGACTCCCGAACTTACCACCTCCCCCTTATCAAAAAATCCTACGGTGGGGGCGACAGCAACCCCGTTGGCTGCTCAGACTAACTCGGGTCCCACTAAAACAAAATCGTGACCCATAGTGGATTTCGGCGGCCGTCTGGGATGTCCAAGCGGCCATATTTAGGGACAGCACTGCTTGCCTCCTCGCTGAGGAAGGGGCTAGAAAAGATGCCCTAAACAAATGCTGGTTATCACGTCTTCTGCAGCCGGCCGCGGCTCTCAGATCGCAAAATACGCGGTCGTAAACTCTAACAAACAGCAACACCCCCGTCACCGTCACCCTCACCATACTCTCCAGGCTGCTCGGTTAAGTCCACTCACAGTAGCAGCCTGGAATGCTCGTTCCTTTTTAGACAATCCGAGGAGCAACCGGCCGACACGGAGGACGGCGCTAGTCGCTCGGGAACTGGCGCTTTACAAGGTGGACATTGCTGCTCTCAGCGAGACCCAATTCTCTGAGCAGGGTCAACTGGAGGAGGTGGGCGTCGGCTACACCTTCTTCTGGAGCGGCCGGTCAAAGGCAGAGCCACGCGTTGCTGGTGTCGCCTTTGACATCCGGAATGACATTGTCGAACGTCTGCCCTGTCTGCCGCAGGCCTGATGAGCCTCCGCCTGCCTCTTCGGGGAGACAAGTTCGCCACCATCATCAGTGCCTACGCTCCAGAATGACGAGCTCTGATGCGGCGAATGACAAATTCTACGAGCACCTGCTTGCCCTGCTGGCAACTGTGCCGAAGGTGGACAAGTTAATTGTCCTTGGTGACTTTACCGCCCGCGTTGGGCCAGACCACGCTGCCTGGCAGGAAGTGCTGGGTCCCCATGGTCTTGGTAGCCGTAATGATAGCGGCCTCCTTCTTCTGCGAACGTGTGCGGAACACTATCTCCTGCTGACCAACACTTTCTTCCGCCTTCCGATGTGGGAGAAGGCGACGTGGATGCACCCTCGGTCGCGGCGCTGGCAGCTACGGGACTATGTTCTCGTCCGGAGGCGAGATCGACAGGATGTGCTGGTAACCAAGGCGATCAGCGATGCCGATGGTTGGGCAGCTCACCGTCTCTTAATTTCTCCGATTAGGCTCTGAATTCAACCCCGATGAAGGCCCCAAGGTAAGTGACCACAAGGTAAGTTCAATACTCTTTTGTTAAATTTGCCTGCTTACTGTTTTAATTTCAACAACGAAATAACCAAGAAAATGGAGAACCTGCATGCTCCATATAATAAATAAATAAATTGTATATTTAAGGCCCAGAGAGCACCGTCATTTCAAACTTAGTATCGCGGTATAAATAAATAAAAAGTGGATTTTTGCTGCCCTATGTGAGCAACCATATTAACTGCAGAAATAAAAAATATGGTAGGCATATCCGATTCAGAACGATTTGCCATTTTTAAAACAATAGGCAACAATCTTTGACATATACGGTGAACTAGAAAAGAAGCAGTAAAAAAACTCCTTCGGTTAAATTGGAGGCGGAGTTTGGCGAGCCGCCAATTTAAAAAAAAATCTACGAGAAAAACTGCTTCACTAAAAATTAATAGCTATATGCAATGGGATAGTATTGTGATGTTGCTGGCAAGGTATGAGGGTTCGGAACGCTCCTTGTCGTGTGAGAGATAATATTGCAGTCAGAGATACTGTTTGTAACCACCTATGGAGGTGAGAGAGGAGGAACTCATCGTGGACACCAGGGTCAAACGAAGAGTTGGCAGTAGAGGTCATGAGAGCATCATCGAGATGCGACATTTCTGACTGCATAGTCCACCAATTAAGGAGGCAAAATCATCAGAAGCCGCCTTGATCGTCAACTGAACCTGGAGACCATCGTCGGGGTTGCAAAATCTAAGGAAAGTATCAAGGTTGTCAAGAGATGGCGATGCTAGTTTAAACGGGGGGGGGACGAAAAAGTGAATGCGAAGATTGACTCTGCAGAGGATGATGGAAATATAATTAGAGACCAATATAATATCAAGGGAGATGTCTCAAATACCAGGAGGACCCTTTTCGAAATCCAGGAGTTGCGAGTTTGGGAAGGAAACAGACAATAAGGACTTTATATCTTCCGAAGTTATATGTTCGTGCAATTTTATTTTGAAAATAGCTCATGTATACGATAACCTAATTCGCAGTGGTAGATTATTCCATATGAAAGCATATTTGGAGGCAAAAACGGAGAACGATTAGTTGTGGAGCTAAGTGTTGGTCAAATGATTATGAAGGAATTACAAGTGGCATACTGTCGATCTACCGGAGCGAGAGCGTTAATTCGTGGGAGATTTGGGCTAGAGTTAACGCGAAACAGGAAGCAGAGACTGGCTTCGAGTCTTCTAACCCAGATAAATGTAATGCTTGCTAACTGGCATCTATCCGTATAAGAGATACTGGATCCAGGAAGAGAAAATAGTCTTCGAGTAAAAACCCTCTGAACTTTTTTAATCTTACTGCGGTCATAGGCGTTCATCAGCCCAAAGAGGGGACAGCAGCTTTCGCAGATAGGAAGAACAAACATGTGGTATAGGTTTAACTTTATTTCCGGAAGGAAGAAATTATGTGATATAAACCCACATATCTGTGCAGCCTTTGCAGAAATTCGATCTGCATGAGGCGATAATGCTAGCTTATTCGCGTAACTTAGACCTAAGTTTCTTATGGTTGATCCTTCCAAAAGTGTACTATTTTGAAATACTAGGGGTCCAGGAAGCTTGGCGGGGCCAAAACACATGAAACTACTCTTGAATGAAGAAAACTCCATCTGCCAACTACAGCTCCAACGTGAGAGCATAAGTAGATCAGTGTTGATTTTATCAACGGAACTATTGGCAGTGTCTTTAGAAAATGAATAAATGCACTTGAGATCGTCAGCATAAATGAAATTTTGTAAATTTGTGAGTAAAGTTGAAATTTCGTTTATGCACAAAATGAAAAGAATGGGACGTAGAACCTTGCCTTGAAAAATGCCACTCGTGATCGGCTGAGGCGTCGAGTAGCTATTACCTACTAAGACCTTCCGGCTGCGGTTAGACAAGTAGTAACCAATGATGTCAATGAGAGGAGACCGGGTGCCGAGGGCTTCCAGTTTCACCAGAAGACGACTGTGCGGTACCTTGTCAAAGGCTTTGATCAGGTCAAAGTAGATCACAACCACTGACTGTCGCTCATTACGAAGGGAAGTGATGAGGTTAAGAAAAGCAAAGTGACACATTTCACATGATCTTCCAGGTAGAAAACCATACTGGGATGTCGCTTAAGAGCTTATTTTCTAAGCAAACATCGAGAATTTGATTAAAAATAATTTTTTTAATAAGTTTTGCTAGAGCCGGGGTTTTGTGAACGCCTCGATAATTATTTACGTCCGAATGAGATACCGACTTGAATACAGGAAGAAACATATATGTCTTCCATGAGTCAGGAAAGAATCTGTTTAAAAGATAAGCCAAGAATACACGGCTAATCAATTGGGGAAAGCTCGGCACTCTCTTAATAACTGAGTTTGGAATGCCGTCAGTCCCCGAAGAGTCCGCATTTCAGATGCATTATTTGCTTACGAATTAGTTCTATGGAGAAATCCATTGTGCTTAAAACATTGAATGGTGATGCCTGAAACGTCTGAAGCGGTTCAGATTCCATCGTAAGATGATTTGCAAAGAATAGACTAAACAATTGTGCCTTGTCAGAGTATTCGAGAACGAAGTTCTTAGCTTTATTAAGTATAGGAGGTATTTCATAACCTCGTTTAGAGCAGGAACGACGGCGGAAAATTTGAGCAACAGATTTTGCAGAGTTTGGATTGCTGAGTGTGCAAACGTCCCTCTAGTAAGGGGGATAAGGGCGGGGGTATTGTTGTTTTTTTAGAGTTTTACGACCGCGTATTTTGAGATCTGCGAGCCGCGACCAGCTGCAGAAGACGTGATAACCAGCATTTGTTAAGGGCACCTTTCTAGTCCCTTCCTCCGCAAGGAGGCAAGCAGTGCTGTCCCTAACTATGGCTGCTTGGACATCACAGAGGGCTGCCACATTCCACTATGGGTCACGGTTTAGTTTTAGTGGGACCCAAGTTAGCCTGGGCCGCCTATGGTGTTGCTGTCGCCCCCATCGTAGCACATTTTAAGAGGGGGAGGTGGGAAGTTCGGGAGTCAGACATACCGGATGTGGAGGCACCCACAACACCGGAGACCCTCACCTGGATTAGCCCGCCGGTCGGGACGGTTGCCCGGGGTATGGCCACTGGGAAGAACCCAAATTCCAGGAGCCACAGGTGAGAGTTTGGTACAAAATAGAGGCGGCTACAGTAGCACTCACCACCTGCACGATACAAATGGAGTGACCAAATGCTATCTGTGTGGTGCTTCCCCTAACTAGTACCTTTACACTCCACACACACACGACGACAGTTCGACCGTCAATTTCGACGAGGTCCATCGTATGCTTCACACCAGGTGATGCAGGGACGATGACTTGCGCGCGAATTAGTTTTCAGTGATAGTAGCTTTGCGCTGCAGCTATCGCTCTCTCTCCTCCTCCCCCAACTGAGCCCAGTGTCAAGACAGAGTCAAGAAGACCGGAGATGGGAGAGGGCGCAGGTGGCTGGCGCGGCCGGGTCCCCTGAGTCCTAGCCGCCCCTAGGCGTACCACCACACCTCCCACGATCGGCATTTGTTAGTGGAGCGCAACCCGAATAACGCATGCCATGCCCTAATATGACCCCCGTGTTGGTCCAACGCATCTACCACGTGGCCCGTATCGGGTGCACCCACACACACACGGCAGTTCGACCGTCGATTTCGACGAGGTCCACCGTATGCTCCACACCAGGTGGTGCAGGGACGGTGACTTGCGCGTAAATTAGTTTTAAGTGATAGTAGCCTTGCGCTGCAGCTACCGCACTCTCTCCTCCTCCCCCAACTAAGCCCAGTGTCAAGACAGAGTCAAGAAGACCGGAGATGGGAGAGGGGCGCAGGTGGCTGGCGCGGCCGGAGCCGCCCCTGGGCGTGCCACCACACCTGGCTCGGATCCCACGGAGTGGGAGTGCCATAAAGACCACATTAAGAAGGAGCCATTGCAACCTGACTCTCGGTCCGCCAGTCAGCCACTCCACACAAAACACACATTGGGCTGACCACGCGGTCCGAGGTATCCCGTCAGTTGGCAACCTTCCAGGCCACGGCTTTTAGCGCCCCGTGATAGTTTCAAGCGCGTCAGATCGTTTATAGTGAGGAATATGCGCTGAGCTGTCGACCTCACTCTCTCCCCCACCCCCACAATCAGACCACTGTCCGAGCCGGTCCAGTTGTCTGATGCGGAAAGCAAGCGCAGCTGCTGGTGACCTCGTCTACGTGTACTACGTACACGACCTGGCCCCTCAAACAAAAGCACCAGGATATCACACAACAGGGGGTTGAACGGCTTACATCTCACATGTGTGAGATAGCCAGAGGTCACGTTAAGAAGGAGCCATCGCAGCCTGACTCTCAGACCACCAGTCAGCCACTCCACACAACACACATTGGACTAACTGCGAGGTCTGAGTGTGATTGTCAGTTGGCAACCTTCCAACCGCGGCACTCAACGTTACCGCACTCTCTTCTCCTCCCCCACCTGAGCCCGGTCTCATGACACAATCAAGAAGACCGGAGATGGGAGAGGGCACAGGTGGCTGGCGCGGCCGGAGCCGCCCCTGGGCGTGCCACCACACCTGGCTCGGATCCCACAGAGTGGGGGTGCCATAAAGACCACATAAAGAAGGAGCCATTGCAGCCTGACTCTCAGTCCGCCAGTCAGCCACTCCACACAAAACACACATTGGGCTGACCACGCGGTCCGAGTTATCCCGTCAGTTGGCAACCTTCCAAGCCACGGCTTTTAGCGCACCGTGATAGTTTCAAGCGCGTCAGATTGTTTATAGTGAGGAATATGCGCTGAGCTGTCGACCTCACTCTCTTCCCCCACCCCACAGTCAGACTACTGTCCGAGCCGGTCAGTTGCCTGGTGTGGGAGTGGGCGCATTGGCTGACGGATAAGCGTACCCATCTTCGCGCGCCACAGCACGACCTGGACCCCATAACGCACACACCAGGAGTCACAAACTCAGGGGATATGGAGCAGCCATCGCCGTCTGACTCCCAGTCCACTGATCAGCCACTCGACACACACAGCACATACACTGAGCCGACGGCGTGGTCTGGTGAAAGCGTTAGATTGGCAGACTTCCCAGCCATTGTTTCTAGGAAACCGTGATATACTCTGGTAAATGGTGATTGTGAGGGTGTTGTCGATGTATTGGTGTAGGTAGTGTGCGCTGATGTAGCTTAGCCTCCGGTGGTTTACCGGAGGTTGTCGTGGAGGCGCATGTGTCCCTAATAGAGCCCATGCGGTGTGTAAATGAGCGGGAGCAGTGAGGGCAGTGAAGGCGGGCGCGTCGACTGTATGTCGGAGCCCCAGGCACTGGTTCACCAGCCTCCGTGCGATGGATTCGCAGGTGACCGACCAGGCTGATGCGTGAGTTGAATTTGCGGGCGCAGTGTGGGCAGGAGAAATTGGTAGAGGCTAAGGCGATGTCATTCATGGTAGTGGGGGTGTCAGGGGTGCTAAGAATGGCAGGAGCGGAGGGCGCGCATGGTGTATCGGTGTTGTCGGCATTGTGGTGTATTCCGCTGTCATGGATGCGCATGTGACCTAATAGGCCCATGCGATGAGTGAATGCGCGAGGACAGTGAGGGCAGTGGAGGCGACGATCAATGCTGTGTGATAGTGTTCCAGGCACTGGCTCACCGGTCTCTGTACGATGTATTCGCAAGTGACCGACCAGGCCGATGCGTGAGGTGAATGTGCGGTCGCATTGAAGTACAGCTTAGGAGAGATTCCCCATCGCTGATGGTGGTGGTGGTGGTGGAAGTGAGTGAAGGCGAAGGCGGTGGTGGTTGCGGTGGTGGGGGGTAGCAGGCGATGAGTAGATGGATGTGGTCTCTATGATGGTGGGAGTAATGGAATTGATTGCAGGAGTGAGGGTGGGAGAGTCAGAAGGAGGGTTGGCCGAATTTGACATAGAAATTGGAATTGTCGGATTGTTGGTGCATTGCATCCGAAGATGTCCAACCAGGCCGATTCGCGCGCGGAAGATGCGTTGACAGCGCGGGCATGTTGGCAGGGCCTGGGCATTGGCGGTGTTGGTGTGGGGCGCTGGTGACTTTCGTGCCGCTCTTTTGGCCTTGGCGGCGGCGATCCGGTTGGCCTCGTAGATTGCTGAACCAGTCTTTACTGATCTTCTCCATGCCGGTCTATCCTGGGTGAGGTCCTCCCAGGTCGCCGAGTTGATTTGCAGTTGCTTTAGCGATTTCTTCAACGTGAGACACAGAGACTCAAATACACACACCCACACACGAAAGTTCGACCATCGATTACGATGAGGTCTACCGTATGCTCCACGGAAGAGTGGTGCAGGGACGGTGATATGCGCGTGAATTAGTTTAAATTGATAGTAGCTTTGCACTGCAGCTATCGCACTCTCTCCTCCTCCCCCAACTGAGCCCGGTATAAAGACAGAGTCAAGGAGACCGGTGGCGAAAGAGGACGCAGGTGGCTGGCGCAGCCGGGTCCCCTGAGGTCTAGCTGCCCCTAGACGTACCACTACACCTCCCATGATCGGCATTTGTTAGTGTAGCGCAACCCGAATAACGCATGCCGTGTTGGTCCAACGCATCTACCACGTGGCGCGTTTCGGGTGCACCCACACACACACCCACACGCGACAGTTCGACCATCGATTACGACGAGGTCCACCGTATGCTCCACGGAAGAGTGGTGCACGGACGGTGACTTGCACGTGAACTCGTTTAAATTGCTAGTAGCCTTGTGCTGCAGCTACCGCACTCTCTCCTCCTCCCCCACCTGAACCCGGTGTCATGACAGAGTCAAAAAGACCGGAGGTGGGAGAGGACGCAGGTGGCTGGCACAGCCGGAGCCGCCCATGGGTGTACCACCACACCTGGCTCGGATCCCACGGAGTGAGAGTGCCATAAAGGCCACATTAAGAAGGAGTTATTGCAGCCTGACTCTCAGTCCGCCAGTCAGCCACTCCACACAAAACACACATTGGGCCGACCACGCGCTCCGAGTTATCCTGTCAGTTTGCAACCTCTCCAGCCACGGCTTTTAGCGCACCGTGATAGTTTCAAGCGCGTCATATTTTTTATAGTTAGAAAAATGCGCTGAGCTTTTAACCTCACTCTTTCCCCCACCCCATAATCAGACCACCGTCTAAGCCAGTCAGTTGTCTGATGTGGGAGTGGGCGCATTGGCTGACGGGTCGGCTTACCCGTCTTTACGCCCCATAACGCGCACACCAGGGTTCATTTACTCAGGGGATATGGAAGAGCCATTGCTGTCTGACTCCCAGTCCACTGGTCAGCCTCTTGACACACACAGCACATACACTGGGCTGATGGCGTGGTATGGTGTAAGCGTCAGATTGGCATCCTTTCAAGCCACGGATTCTATGAAACCGTGATTTAAGCTGTACATCGCGATGACTGTGGAGGGTGTTGTATTTTATATTAGTGTAGATGGTGTCGCGATGTATTTAGCCTTCATTGTTTTACTGCAGTTTGTCGTGGAGGCGCATGTCTCCTAATAGGCCCATGCGGTGTGTTTATAAATGTGCGGGAGCAGTGAGGGCAGTGGAGGCGGGTGCTGCGACTGTAAGTCGGAGCCTCAGGCACTGGTTCACCAGTCTCCCTGCGATGGATTCGCAGGTGACCGATCAGGCCGATGCGTGATTTGAAGTTGCGGGCGCAGTTTGAGCAGGAGGAAAATCGGTAGAGGCTGGGATGTCATTCATGGTAGTTGAGTGGCATTGGCGGTAAGAAATGACAAGAGCGGAGGCTGTGCATGGTATCGGTGTGGTCGGCATTCCCGGGTGAATTCCACTGTCATGGATGTGCATGTGACCGAATAGGCCCATGTGATGAGTGAATACGTGAGGACAGTGAGGGCTGTCGGGCGGTGATCTATGCTGTGTGTTGGTGCTCCAGGCACTGGTTCGCCAGTCTCTGTACCGATGGATTCTCAAGTGACCGACAAGACCGATGCGTGAGTTGAATGTGCGGTCGCATTGTGGACAGCTTGGGAGGAAGTCCCCATCGCTGGTGGTGGTAACGGTGAGTGGTGACGGCGGTGGCTGCGACGAAGGCGGTGGTAGTTGCGGTGGTGGGTGAAACAGTCGAAGACTATTGGGATATGGTCTCTATGTGGGTGGTATTAATGGAACTGATGCCAGGAGTGACAATGGAGTGTCGACAGAAGGAGAGTTGGCAGAATTTGACGTAGAAAGTTGAAATTGTCGTTTTGTTGGTGTATTGCGTCGAATGTCCG
>WEDG01000335.1:0-21037 GCA_017591395.1 Schistocephalus solidus | reverse complement strand
TGCGGTTACGTATTGCTCGCGAATCTTGGTGGCAATAAAGATGTCGCTTCGTGTCCCTAAGCACTTTCTAAGACTTGCGAAAACCCGAAGAGTAGCATCGGTTCGGGAGATGCGTCACCGTGTTCATCCGGTAGCAGCCCTGCCCCGCGGTATTTGAGACTGCCTACTTTTTCAACCGCGACGAAAATGTCCGCATCTGGGTCTGTGTGGGCGGGATTTGTTGGTGGATTTTCTACATGTCCTTAGACTGCCGTCGGTCTTACGGTGGACTAGGACGTCTAAGAACGCCATTTGACTGCTGGCCTCAGCCTCCATTGTGAACTGAATGTCCGGATAGATAGAGTTCAGGAGTGCGTGAAATTCGGCGACCATTTCGAGTTTGAGAACGACGAAAGTATCGTCCACATACCGCACCCAAAATATTGGTCTGTGGTTCGTGAACACACGTGTCTCTAATTTTTGAAGGACCGCCTCAGCAATGAAACCAGACAGCGGCGAACCCATCGGAGTCCCTTTAATCTGTTCGTAGACCGTTCCCTCAAAGGTGAAGTAGGTTTTGAGGCAGAAAGTGAGCAGCTGGACGAGGTGCGCCCGTTTAGGCTTATTGATTACCTCGTCATAACGGTTTTCAAGCAAGTCACCGGCAGTTTCAATTGCAAGGCTCTGAGGAATTGAGGTGAAAAGTGAGGTAACATCAAATGATAACATGACTTCGTCTGCCTTAAGATGTAAACCACGGAGTCTTTCCAAGAAATATATATATATATATATATATATATATATACCGAATATTTGAGAATATGCGAGGCCCAGGTAATTGTATAGAAGATGAAGGGGAGGGCATTCTCTGGGACCAGGTGTTTATTCATCCGACGTGCCACGATGCATGCTTTAACACCACGGAGGCCCAACCACTTGACTTTATTGCAGCTGCGGAATCTGTCATTCGCGAAGCCTCAATTACCAAGGAAAGCAGAAATCTGCTACGACAGCGAATATCTTCTAGGCTTATATCCCACAAAAAAACGCGAGACGCTCTCCAAAGCAGAAATTGAAGCACTTCGGACGCTAAAGGCCGACAAAAACATTGTCATACTTCCAGCAGACAAAGGACGGTCGACAGTTACTTTGAACAAAGAGGACAACGTCAACAAAGTGGAGGCACGTTTGGGCAATAGAACTGCCTACATCCCTCGCGAGAATGACATGACGAAGACGCTAGTAAGCAGTAGCAACAAGGACCTGGCAAGTCTTCGAAAGCCAAAAGCATTTTCGAAAGTTTTCGAAAGTCGAAAGAATTTCGAGATAAGCAATCTACTGTGTGTAGATGGCATAAGTACATATGGCGAGATGAACGCAATGTGCGACGAGGAATGCTCGAAGATGTGGCAAGAAAGACCCGTTGGGGTAGGAAAGCATCAAGTAGGCTGTATAAGGTTGAACGCCGATTTGACTTCGGAAGCTGCATGAGCCTCAATCGAAAACGGACCTATTGCAGAGTGTGACAGCATAAAAAACCAGAAGTTTGGTATCCTCCAACAACTGTGGCTGCAATGTAGGGCACTAACGTGAGACGATGTGACCCCGCATCCCTCTCTCTGATGACGCGTAGGTCACAATAACTACGAAGTACCCGGCTGGACACGGGAATACGAAGTAAGACCTACAGAACTCACTCCGAGAGCTGCAGCTGATCGTTCACATGGCCGACAGTACGCCAGAGGCGGTAGACTACATCCTGCGGAATGCAGACGCCATCCTTCTGCGAAGCGTTCACCGTCTCGCAGATTGTGGGGACAGCATCGACGGCGGCGGCCATCTCAGGCACAGGGAAAGAACGATTGCAAAGGCTGGCTGTGAGTAGGACCAGCGCCTCATGTGGCCAATCGGGGTGAGTTGCGTTGCTCAGACCGCGCAACAGCAGCTGTGCGGTTTTGCCGCTGTTGTGATAGAGCTGAGACTGCATGCGGGTGACTTCGTCGCGCAGGGAAGCCATCAGGTAGGAGCGATGGCGTTGGACTATAGAGTAGGCCAGGGAGGCACGCGGACAGGTACACGATGGCAACAAAGCGTTTGGTCTGCAAATCCCAAAAAAGTGGTACAGAACATGGAGGGAAGGGGAACGAGACGCAGCGGATGAGAGGGAGAGGTTGGAGAGAGGGGACGAGGAAGGGAAAGAAGGGGAGAGGAAGAGCAGGAAGAGAGGGAAAGAGTTGTTTGTAACAAAAGGTAGGAAACGGCAATACAAGTGGTCAGGCACAAAATTCCATGAAGGGTTGATATTTCTCAAACCTACACCTTAACCGTAAGCCTAACGCTAGCCCTAACCCAAATCTTAACCTTACTGCTAGCACTAATACTATCTTTCTGTCGGTTTTAGAAAAGTTTATAATTACGAGTTTTTGTTTTAGGACCATACAATGTCCACTCAAACAGCAATGTATCTATTCGCGGAAATTGCGTGGTGATATCCTTAAAGGCCGTCATTTGAAGTCTTGAGGTAGTTGCGCAGAGTCGTGTATACGGGCAGAAGGTAGGCAATCAGAATAAAGCCGCCCGGGTACACTGTTTTGCGCAACCGCCTCCAGACATAAAAAGCGGTCAATGATTGGCGACAGTGCTCGGTGAGTATTGGGCATGTGTTTGCCGTTTTCTTACCTCTGACGAGTTGTGATATAGACTACAAATACAAAGTCGCTAGACTGGGCAAATTATAAGTGGGAATAAGTGCAGTTCTTGGAATAGATTCCCCGGAACGCTCACCCTATAAGATACGTATTTTGTAATTGGAAGGAGGCTATACTGTATAAGTCTGTGAAATCTACTTCATTAATTGTTATTAGTAAAAAGTTGAGCATGGTTGCGAGCGAATACACAGGTTACAAGAATGCACATGGGCAGAAATATAAGATCCCATTGGCGGCGGGGGGGCTAAACTCACACACAAAATCGGGGGTTTGAAATAGATTTCAGCCAGAAAAAGGGCGCTGAGAAGCCTCGCTTGGCTGCCTTCCTTCTGTGAAGTGGTTCCTCCACTTCCTGAAGCATTTGAAGTTTCTAGAAGAGGGAGGGGGGAAGGAAAGACCCAATCAAACAAAAGAACCCAATCTATACTCTCCAGCACAAAGACGCCTTGGCGTATTGGTCTCTTATAAAAACCACATGATGTCCAGAACATCGTGCTCAGCCGCAGGAAACGACAGCCACTGTCAGCGATAGTGCAATCGCTCCTGCTCAGTTTTCAGACATTCTCCTGCTCATAAGCATGTGATTTATGTCACCTAGAGAGGTGCCATTAGAACAGAAGCAGCCTATCAGCTCTGGTTTCCCCTTCCCCCTATTGGAAGCACTCCCAAATTTCCAGCTAGACTGCGTCACTTGAAGAAGTCACCAAGTCAGCAAGAATATAGTTCCCAAACACAAGTTTTTATTCAGCAAACTCCTCTTCCCTCTTATAGGTTTGACTCTGTTAATGCAGACGGACAACCTGAAGTTCGAGATGATCAAAGGTTCACTAAATACTCATCACAGCTACTTATTTTCCGCCTAGTTGACAGATCCAGTGAGTAATTCCAACAACAAATCCGCCCACACAGACCCAGATAGGACATTTTCGTCGCGGTTGAAAAAGTAGGCAGTCTCAAATACCGCGGGGCGAGGCTGCTACCGAATGAACACAGTAAGGATGACACTGTCTCCCGAACCGATGCTACTCTTCGGGTTTTCGCAAGTCTTAGAAAGTGCTTAGGGACACGAAGCGACATCTTTATTGCCACCAAGATTCGCGTGCATCCGTCCGGTCTGTTTTTCTCTATGTCTGTGAATGCTGGGCTATGCGCGTGGAAGATGAGCGAGGCATATAGCCACCACTGCCTGAGGATCATACTTCGAGTGAAGTACACCGACTTCGGCTCAAATGAGACAGTCCGCACCCGCTGCGACAAAGTCGCAAGGATATCCCAAGCCATCCAAGAGCGACAACTGAGGTGGTGTGGGCACGTTTTTCATCGCCCACCTCATGAGCTCAGGGTTACTGCCTTTATCCGTCACAGTTACCCAGTTGGAGGCGTCCAAGAGGGAGTCAATTTAAAATCTTTCTCGATACAGATTGTCAGGACAAAGAAGTTGTTATTGGACCTTCGGTATTCGACCTCCGTCGTTGGCTAAGAGAACTCCGAATTCAATCAACAGGTTGCGGGTTCGAGTCTCGGGTGGGGCACCACCTGGGGTTGGGTATGACTGGCTGATGATGGCTAATAAGCCAGAAATTGCCATTCCAGTTTCCCTTGCATGGTTAATCTACCTCTAGAACTACTGACCGCTTTGTAGCTATTAGTAGGGCTCGAGAATGAGCCACAAGGCAAAACGGGACGAGTGAGTTCCGTTAATGATCGGTGAGCGTTCATTAACGAATATGAACCTTCTGTTAGAGTAAAATCACAGAATTTGTGTGGTCAGCTGCACTGAAGGCGTCCGCGCGACATTTGGATACGGTTGCGGTAAAGCTTACTAGCGAACGTAGACTGTAAGGGAAAAATATATCAATCGATGAATAGCAGCATGTCGTCTTAGGCGAAGGTAGCACAATTTTGGCACTTTCCAGTCGTGTTGAAGTAGATTCGCATGTGTCTAACTACACGTATGCGCGACAGGAGTCCATGTGCATACTCCTGACAAGTGTAAGTGAGGAATGAACAGACCTTCACCACAAGCGTCTGCGATGCAGAGGCGATGGACCAAACCTAAAGTCTTATTGGTTCACAGAAGGCGTTTGTCGGGCTGCGCCGAGTCCGCGCGAGCCCATAAGTGCTTGTGGTGGCACATCTTACGCCGCGTCGTCCACTGAGCCCAATCCCATCACCTGTTGATTCAGACTCAGACATTCGACTAATGCATGGGAAAGGGAAGAGTAAGGTCGATGCTGGAGACTCCATCCCCACGACACATCGTCGCATTTCTCGGTATAATAAATCCGACGCTTTAAGAGTAGCGGCTTTAAAAGTTGCCAGCTGACCGGGTAACTAATCCTTCTCATGACTGAGAGTCAGGCTGCAATGGCTTCTTCACAAGATGACTTTTATGGACTTCTCACTAATGTCTGATTCGAGTCACCCTTACTATCGCCTTGTGAACGTAGCGGGAACAAGCTCGAATGTGGCCCACGTAGACAGGCTCGTATTGTTTTGTCAGTCACTGCGTCGACCTCTGACCACCATCATTGTCTTATCATCGGAACAAGACAGTTGATGAACGATAGAGAGTGCGGTAGCTGTTACGTAATGTTGCGTTGTTAAAAGATAATCCACGTGCTAGTCACCGGTGCTGCGTTCACTCTATGGGAAACACGATGGACATCTTTACTTGTGACGGGCGGACCGACGTATTGCTAGGCGCCACTAAGCAAAGCAAAGGGACACTTGCCTTTAGGTGGCTCTGAAAGACTTTTTCATTGTCCTGCGCCCAAGTCGTCAACAGGGCGGAAAGCGTGGCCAGACCCTCGAGTCTGGACTTGGGCGACTCCAGCGTGCGGACAAGAAGGCGGTGCTGGGGGTCTTTGATAGGGTAAGCAGCAGCCAGTCGGCTACCGACAGCATAGGCACGCAATAGGGCGTGACCAGAAGAATCTCCCTGGGCGAGACGTGTGCTGCAGAGACTTGGCAAATTTAACAGTTTCGTCTCTTTTGTGGTGAGTTTTGGGGACACCGCTTTCTGACAGACATTGGGAAAAACAGGGCAAAATAATTAATAGTCCAGGCGCTGACTTCAGGTGAGGAGGTAATGAACCAAGAAAGCTTCCTCAGAAGTAAAGAGCTAACTGAACTCAGTCTCCCATCACGATTAAGCACCCTTCCTGGCGTGAGAAAGCTGGCCTGTAACGCACATACGGAATTCTCCGTTGGGGTACACCATGGAATTCAAACCCCTGCGAGGGCAGATTTACCCGTTAGCCCAAGCAAACAGTGGGAAGACCCTTGGCAGGGTTCGACTTGCGCTTGACCACTAAGCAGTCGTGGGCCAGTGGAGCCAATTACCATCAAGCGGTGGTGGTGGGGGTTTGCGTACGCATCGATTGCCTCATATAGCACCGTAAATACTCATGACCACACTGCGACGTGGCGAACGCTGGTTGATTGGTTTCCTTGGCACCACTGTATGAAACAAAAGAGCAGTCAACTCGAACAATCTAGCTGGTTATTGGGGACAAGCGTAAACGAAAAATGTGCAAAACACCTTCGGAAAATTGAAGCGAGTTAGAACATGCATGATCAAAGTCGTATCAAGTTGCAGCACAACCTCAGATTTCACAGGAACTACTGCATTATTTAAGGGAAGAATATATTTCTTCCCCCTAGTGAGGAATCTTGTTGTGGAAGGCCAGGCCGTGTGCGATACGTGTAGACGAGCTGTTTTTAGCTCTGTCAGAAGCCTGTCCAAATTAAAGTATTAGTTGGTTGACTGGCTCGGACAAGGATTGGTGCATAGGAAATAAGAGAGAGAGATCGATGGTCGAAACGCACATTCCTCACTAGAACAAATTGACGCGCCTGAAGCCACTACGGTGCGCTAAGCGTCGTGGTTAGGAAGGTTGCCAACTGACGGAATAATTCGGAACTCACAGTAATCACAGCGTGCATTAGCCGACTGATGTACTGAGAGTCAGGCTACAATGGTTGGTTCTTAATGCGGTCTCTATGGCAATTAAACTCAATGGGATCCGAACCGGTCTGATGGCATGCCTATGTGCGGGTTCCCACCGCGTGCAGTCCTCCTGACTGTGTCATAACACCGCGTCTAGTTGGGGGGAGGAAGAGGGAGAGCGGCAGATGCTGCTCCAGTCTGCTATCATTACAAACTACAACACGCGTAAATCACCGTCTTAGCGCCAACCTTGGTGTGCCGCACACATTGAGCCTCGTCGGAATCGACGATCGACCGGTCATATATGTGCAAAACCTCCATATTCATATACAACCAATAATTGCTGAAAACGGGCCAAACAAAAGTATGTTTCGCAGATTCCATGTTGTTGCCTGATGGCCTACTATGCCGCTGTTCAGACAAACTATGGAGCTGGCACAGGTTTCGAGATGTGGAATTTAGACTGTTTTGATGCACACTCTCGGAGGGCACCACCCTCATATTTTACCCTGCTATGAAAAGATGTTTTGAAGTCAAAATGCTACTGTCTGCCTAGGAAAACTGATGTACTCTGCGGGCAGGACCAGGAAACTCATGGACGAAGACGGATTGAGTAGTCATTTCAGGCTTATAAACTGGGCCGGGCTAAGCCGGGCTTGAGAACCGCCAGTTGCGATCGGAAACATTAATTCGAAACAACACCGGCTAAGTTTTGTCCTGGAATTATAGCAAAAACAACCGCAGATAGTCGTACAGAGGCAAGCAATGGAGGCAGATGGAATACCTAATAAAATGATGGAGGCAGGAGTGGGAATCAAAGGCTAAACCGGGCGAACATGTTCCACCATGGAAATTACATCAATGAAGCATCACTCGCACTGGGCAAAAATGTAGACTAGTGCAGAGTTGGAGGTGGGGGGGGGGGGGTTCACCGATAAGGTTACAGGAGACGTTCGACTCGTAGTGTCTTGGAATTCAACCTCGGGTAGTCGCAGACAGTCATATAGCGACCAGTAATACATGCAGAGGAATACTCAGATGGTTATTTCTGGCTCATTATTTGTCATCAGCCAGCCTTACACAAGCCCGAATTCGGACGACCTGAAATTCGAAGCCAGGTCATCCAGACTTGGAACTGGATAAAGCTGGAGTTAAGACGGCTAATAAGCCAGAAATGGCCATCCATGTCTGCATTGACTTTGTTAATACCACCTTATCTAGATTAGAGTTGCCAAAAATTGGCAAAAGGACGAAAACCTTTTTAGATGGAAAATTCAGCGAAATTCAAAGAGTTTAAAACGTGGAAAAAATATACACAACTGATTCGGTTTTTGCCACCCAATTGAAACTAATTAAAAATTCAACTGAGGGTTCAATATGCGTCCGTATCCAAACTTCTCAGGATTGTGATCCCGTTTATGCGACGTTGCCTACTTGCAGGCAAATTGAAGAAAAGCCTGTCAACAATTTAAGTTTTGGGTCTAGTGTTTGCGGGTTAGTTTGAAGAAAACGGAGGCTGATTAGGACGTGAGTTGATTTCTTAAAAACTGACGATGTAACACAAAAATATTGAGGTATGTTTACCCGAAGGAATGTGGAAAAAGCGGCCTAGCTTGTTGTCCCTTGGTAAATCCAAAGGAGTTTTCCAGTGCATACTACGGAGGAGAAAACCGCAAAGTCCAACAGCGACTCAGGCGAACCGTCAATCGTCCAGTTAAAAGCCAGGGTGTTTGGACCAGTATGGCGAAAACACCACCCTTTAGAAGGACGATTGCACCCAGAAATTCGATGTCATCTTGTAAATTGTCTGGTCCTAAAAAAAATTAAAGCAAAGGTGAATAATGAGTCTTCGTATCAATATTATCATTTGTGACATAACCGACGAAGACAAGGGAGACTAGAATGACCATTTCTAGCTTAGCAATCATCAGCTATCCATACTCAACGCCAGGTGTTGAGGCGTCCGAAGCTCGAACTAACGACCTGTTCGCTAGAAGTCCAACGCTCTAAGCCACTACGGCACAAACTCGTGGTCTTGCCAGTTTCCAGTGGAAATATTAATTATGGTAGTAGGCGCTCACCGATCGGTTACAGGGTTCACTCGTCCCGTTGTGCCTTGGGCCTAACTCTCGAGCCCGCCAGGAACCGCAAAACGGCTAGTAGTAGTAGAGGCAGAATAACAAAGCCAACAAAGACTGAAATGGCGATTTTTAGCTTACTAGTAGACATAAGCTGGCTCGAGAGCGAGCCCCAAGGCATTAGAGGACCACCAAGTTCGGTAACCGATCGGTGAGCTTCCACCTACCAACGTTAATATAAGCGATCGAAACCTTCAAGATAACGAGCCCGTAGCTCAATGGTTAGAACGTTTGACTTTTGATCGCAGGTCGTTGTTTCGAATTTCAGGTGATCCACACCTGGGATTGGGTATGACAAGCTCATGATGGCTAATAAGCCAGAAATGACCATTTCAGTCTCCCCTTGTCTTTGTCGGTTATGTTATTCTGACTACATACTAGCCGCTATACGGCCGGTGGTTGGGTTTGAGCGCGAGCCCTAAAAGCAGTACGGGCCGAGTGGGTTTCGTAACCGATCGGCGATATTCCATCTACCAAGTATTATTTATCATATAGATAACGCACACACACATACGTTAAACATGATAATTATTAGTATTATCACAAATAATATATAATCCAGGTGCATGTGATGCGGTCAAGGTGGAGTGTTACAAGCGTAGTCAGGCTCTGACAGTCATTGCGCTCAGGGGCCACGTGCAGTCATCTGCTTCCATCGGAGCAAGGTGAGTGATAATACAGCAGTCGTACTAACTCACAAGCAAATGCCCAGTGCTGCGCCAATTCTGTAGGCACATAGGGGATCTCGTCGCTTGTTGCGGTCAAACTTCGATATATTTATTAGTACGGCGCGTGAAATGACACTCATGTAAAAAGGAAGAAGGCACGGCTTCAAAACATTAATCGACTCATTTGAGGATAAAGAATATGAGGACTGACAGAGTTCGAAAAAATCGCGGATGATAGAGGTAACAAAAAACGTAGGTTATGTCCGACAACTTTCAAACCAACAAACAAACGGGGGAGGGGTGCCGCGTGCAATTCAGTTTGAGTGAATATCATTAAGCAATGGTTTAAATATTTCCATGTTTTCGAATAGAAAGTACTACTTATGTAGGAGTACTAAGGCGATAAGCCTGGAATGAAAGTCAAAGAACACTCATACACAGTGTCATTCCGGCTAGTGATTCAGCGTCCTTCTAGCCAACCGTGTAAATTATACGTAAAAAACTACATAACAATGCGTGGTTTTCTAGTGGATGTTCGATGAAAACTATATTTCATCAGCAAATATTCAAATTATAAGGGATTGCGCATTCTGTCCCATAAGGTTAGTACCTCAAGATAGGCTTTTAGGTTTCAAAAGTAAAAATCTGCGTTACCACATTGTGTCCCGATTTCGGAACTGTATATCGCTTAGTTTCTTTGAAAGCAAGTAACAAAGGCCTTCGTGCTCCACGGGATAGGATAATATTACGTGCTTGTAGACGACAGAGACTAAGATAGTAGGCTAACATTTTGAGATATGGTCATGAAAAAGACTTTTTATTTATTTATTGCAACTTTACAGGTGAGGTTGAAAGATTTCTCTGTGTGTAATACCCGAATAAGGTATGATTTCCAATAAAATGGGATAATGAGTCTTTCGTACTGTATTCTGACTAGCAGCAAAGAATCCACATACAACTATGCACTACTTTGATGTTACCGTTGATGGCTAGAGGGTTTCCAGCGCAGTCAAATGTGTCCCTAAAAGGGGGCATACAGATGATGCACTTGACCGATGCACGGCAGATGCGTACCCATAAAAAATGCCACACGTTCGGGTGGAATGGTGGTAGTGGAAAACCTAGGCACAGGCTCATGCCGCACCAGCCATCTGCGTTCGATTTCATCTTCGATCTTCTTGAGTGTCTTAACACAGGGTCCCATCTCGGCTAGAGAACGTGGTAGGTGCAGCGCAAGTCACTATAAGCTAATCCACGCACAAGTCACCGGGCTTGCTTCTAGCCTGCCGTGATACACGAGGTGGACATTAGGGAAATGAGCAGTCAAAATGTCGGTGGTGGCGGTGACGGCGACGATGGTCAAGCAAGTCCGACTACGCTTACGTGTAAGGTGACATTCTTCGTGCGACTGCTGGCAATTACGACCGTTAAGCCGAAGGAACGCTATATGCATACAGCGACCAGTAGAATTTGGGTCTTTTTTAACTGCGACTCGTCAAGTTGGGGAGAAAAACATTTGGGGCCACAATAATCCACGCAATAAGAGCAAATGACAAAGAAAACAGCATACGCGAGAATCACCTAAGTGAGTAGCATGGAAATATGGAGACAAGCAAGAAGCCGGGCCCAAAGCCTATATAAAGGAGCTAAAAAGTAACGGACCAAGTTGAGCCATTGTCGTTCAGTATTAAAAGCCAATGTAAAATGGTCGTTATCCACGCCAAAGTCAACGGACCACCATCATTATGCCCGATCGATAGGCGCGAGGCTTTTAGACACAGCGACATGGAGATAAGCTTGCGCTGTCGGAGCTGTCGATCGAACAAGCACTGAGCAAAAGTAAATCGACGTGTAGACGTGCTGAAAGCAATTGCGGAATGAGCGACTCGTGGTCAACATAACTGATGCAAGTAACCCCGAAAAACTGCACTATGCTGTGCGTGGATTCATGTGTTGGTCTGATTAGAACATGCACTCTATAAGACCAACTACATTGTCCAAAATAGCGAAATAACCGAAAATATAGAGGTAGGAACATAAGAACATACCTTCGACACCTTTTGGGACAGGTAAACCACAGAAATAGCGGGATGGGGAATGTAACAGGTGTGATTGCTGTTGTTGCTGCTGCTGTGAACGGTTACCAACCAACACATAATCTGACTCCTTGCGAACAGGTTGAAACAATTTCAAGTCCAGTTGTGCTTGCATAACCGTAAGTTCTGGCTGTGAAGACTAGCGGGAGTAATAACACAGGGATAAAAGTACCTTGCTGTAAATGTAGTACGCCAGCTGAAAGAGTACTAGCTGCAGTAGAATTATGGCGAACAATATGGACAGATTGCGACGTTTGGTAAGGAAGAGGGCACACCTCGAGAAGAAACTGCGCACAAAACACATGGTGCGACAGCAAGAAAATAACTGCAAAAACACCAGCGCAACGATTCTTTTGAATCCTACAAAAGAAAGCGAATGGTTAAGGAGGGCTGGACTTTTCCATTATCAGCTTGTTCAAACCGCTGCAACGGGACTAGCGATAGCATACTCAGTCGCCGAATTTTGTAAGTTACGGGATCTTCGACGCTTGGGATGAAGTCTGACTTGGTAACTTGAAAATATCTACATGAAATCGTGAGAACAGATTTTAAAGAAACGCAAGGGCCAGGTTTGGCGAGAACGTACGAGGTACACCGTCGTATGGTAGGAGAATGAATAGAGAATGGAACCGTTAACAGCAATTGCACCTAGATCATTAGCTTGGTAATCATCCAAATAACTAGACATTTAATACATGAGGTACTTCGTAATAAGGACATTTGCAGACGCTTAGAAAAGGCGGCGAATTGTATTGTCGATGTATACGAGAACAATTGGGCATGCAAAGCGTACACGCTTAAAAGAAGTGGTCACAAGACTGCATATATAGGCATCTATAGGCAGGTAAGAAAAACTTCCAAGAATGAAAACTGAAGTCTAGCTGAGAAATGAAAAATAATATGCCCGAAAGAACGTATAAACAAAAAATAGTATTATGGGGAGGAGGGCTGAATATGTAAGAAGTCTGTTACATGACAAGAGATTACAGTTGACTTATATAAGTCAGCCACGATATCAGTAAGCCATTGCCTTTTACGTGTTGTCGGCCTATATGTTAATTTTCGTACCGGATTTGGACATCAAAGCTGAGGAACTTATTCTAACAGACTTGCTTGGTAATTCGTACTTAGTAATATGAGACAAAGCTAGCTTTAGCTATAACAGAAGCCATTTTGTCTCGTATAATGGACGCTATAGCTGTAAATAGCTATGGTGGCCACGATCAACTTAGATAAGATTATATGACGGCCGTCTTATTAACTACGTCCAGTTAATCCTCCTTGTAAAAGTTCGAAACATATAATTTACTCATTGCATGCTGAATCCAGTGGCAGCGACAAATGGGCTCTCAAGGAAACTCAAAATGGACACGACTCATCCTAGAACAAACACGCCTATCGACCAATTATAAAATGTTCTCCTTGACCGCCTTCATTTCAGCCCACTAAATCACACCTGGGCTGTTTAATGATAACGTTCCTGTTAGCCTTGGAAAATTTGAGGTTGATTTGTATCTTCGGTATTCAATGTGGGCTCAGAGGTAGTTTCCTGGACAGCGCGTTCACAGGTCCCGAAACAGATTCGTCCGTCTTAGGCTCGCCCTGTTTCTATATATAATTCAGTATATATATATATATATAAGGCAGATAGGTTGGACATATGAAAATCCTATTTACAGACAGACGCTATCAAAAAATTCATATCTAAAATGGCGATATGGTTACATTTAATCAGCCATTGATGTCGACTAAATATATGTCCATCAAGTAAAAATTTCATCAAGTTTTCTTTTAAATATCGCAACGCTCTCAACCAGAACCACAGTAGTAGGTGGTTTGTTCCATTCTCTAATCACCCGGTGGAAAGGAAAAGAGCCCAGCGTTCAAGTTTGGCGTAGATCGTCTTCGTTTTGTATTGATATACTCGCAGATTTGTCGTGTTTGCCAGTTTAGAATTTATTTGGAATTTATATTTGGTTAGCGCCGGGAAGGCACTGTCGAAGCAAAAATTACTACCGAAATAAAATTATGACAATGTGTGTAGATGAAATGTACAAATATGTTATAAATAAGGCAGATTTTGTCCTTTTATTTATTTTATTTATTTATTGCCAGTTTACAGGCAAGGTCAAAAAAAATATACAGTAGAGGGTCAAGCTGACAGTGAAAAAAACTCCTGATCGTTGATTCAGGTGTTTTCAGGAGAAAAAACTGCAGCTTATTGAGTAATTAAAGTTCTGGACAGGGACGCGTTAACACAGGTGCCCGGTAAAGAACCTCTCCATTCAGGGTTACGGATCCGATATTCTGCACCAGCAGGTATGTCGGCGAGCGGCTGTTCGCTCGTCGACTAAGAAATAAGCCGATTGAGGTCTGCAGCGCCAGTAATTTTTCCCCTCAGCATGAAGACCGGCACAGGATTCAGAGTCCATGAACGCCATCAGAACGGAAGAGAGCTTCAACAGAGTCAGCACCCAAAAGTTTTGGAAGGTGTCCTGAATGTAGAAAACTAGTGACGAGTTCGCGTAAAAAAGGGATAGCTTTGCTGAATTTTGACACTTCTATGTAGTTTATTCCAGATTGCTATAGCGTTTACCGAAAAAAACTGTCGGTATCTTACTGTGCGTGCCAAAGGAAGAAATAAAAATCCATCTCGATGACTGGAGCGCCGAGAGTGGTCGAGCTGCCTCAGAGATATAAGGGGGTTAAATGTACGACTGTTTAGTAGTTTAAATTGTAAAATAGTCCCTTCTGTAATCTGCGAAGCCATAGCGGGTCAAGGCTTGTAAGCTCACAGCGTTGGTGATAGGACAGGTTTCGGTGATCTGAATAGAAAACTCTTTTTTTAAAGAAGTGCTGGACTGATTCTATCTTCTTTCGTTCAATAGCGTGCAGAAGACTAAATAGAAGCGAGCAATATTCCAGACTTGGCCTGACATACATTTTATAGAGGCTGATTCTAATTTTTACGGTTTTAAAATTTCTGAGAATAAACCCAGTAGTTTGGCGTCCTTTCGAGACAATCAGGGCGCAGTGCTCTGAAAGATTAAAACTACTAGAGTATGATATGCCCAGATCCTTTTTAAGTCGGGGCACGTTAAGATCGTGACCATCTATGCTTAGGTGGGGCTGATGGTTGTCGCCAATAACCATAACGGAGCACTTTTGCCAAGAAAGTGAGAGGCGCCATGTGCGACACCACTGAGCAAAGGCCTGAAGATCCGTTTTAAAGAGCTCAAGCACGATGTTGCGATCAACCGGTTTATATCGATAGGCAACTTTTAAATCGTCAGCGTACAGAAAGGGCCTACCATACAGAAAACAATCAGGAACATCGTTGACAAATAGGCAAAATAGAAGCGGGCCGAGCACGCTGCCCTGAATAACTCCGCTCCTCACATGCGTGGGGTTGGAGATAACATCAGAAATTTTAACCCGTTGTGCGCGAGCATTCAAATAGGAAAATATTAAGTTCAGAAGCTTGTTACCTATGCCGAAGGAGGCAAATTTCAGCAGTAGGAGATCATGATCAACACGATCAAAAGCCTTAGTGAAATCGAAGTAAACGGTGTAAATTGCAAAACCGCTGTCTCTAGATTGTAGCACATGATCGAAGAAAGAGAGCTGGCAAGTGTCACAAGACCTTTTTTCGAGAAAACCATGCTGAGCCGCATTAAGTAGGTTATTCTCTGTTAGGTGACACATCATCTTTTCTTTGATCAAGGACTCGAAGATCTTTGAGACTGCTGGTAGTGTATTTATTGGTCTAAAGTCGTCAAAAGACGTAGGTCGGCCGTGTTTCGGAATAGGCAGTATGTGCGATTCCTTCCATAAAGTAGGGAAAGTTTCACTTTCAAGAGCAAGATTAAATATCGTACACAGAAGGGACGGAAATATATCGTTTGCATCCGCCTTTAGAACGCTAACTGGGATGCCATCTGGTCCTGGACTGTAAGATTGACGAAAACGCCGAATGGCTACGGTCACGTCCCAGAGGGTAAAAGTTATGGTTTCGAGGACGTTACCGGTCCAAACCCGGATGTTAGGAAAGGGCGCGACGGCATGTTCACTAAACGTTCTAGACAAGAAAGCATTGAAGCTATCAGCAGTCAACTTAGATTCAGCTATTGGGTTTCCTAAAGCATCTCGAAGTACGGGGTGCTGCGTTTTTCTCTGCGTTTTTAGTTTGCACGAAAAAAGCTTTGCAACATTTAACGAAGGGTTTTCGGCAAAGGTAACCTCATCGGCTTGTCGTTTTTCGTCAGACAGCCTCTTAGCCTCTTCAAATATTTGCTGGATCAAGGGCAGGACGGAGGTGTCGTTTTGTAGATGAAAACGACGGGAGAGTCTACGCAGTCTACGGCGGAATGATAAAGGGAGGTAGACTTCATCCTTGACATTAATTATTTTCTTACGGGGAACAAACGAGAAATGAGTGGACCTAGAACTTTGTAAAAAGTATCAGTACAAACATATACATCCGAACATACAAAGAAGTTAGTTCAGTCGTGGGAATTTAGGTGTGTTTGCAATTCCCTCATATTTGCTGATCTGAAATCACGAAAAAAGCTATATTTTTTGGAAAACGTTTCAGCAGCCTCTAGTTCTAGTGTAGAAAGAACTATAGTATGATCAGAATTCCCGAGTGGATCTAAAGGTGACACTGACGATGGCTGAAAACCTCTACAAAAAATAAGATCAAGTATGTTTGATCCTCGGGTAGGAAAATCAACTACCTGGTCCCACATGCCTATATCTATGGCCTCAAGTAGGTCTTCGAACTTTGCAGGACCGGAAGTTGGAAACCAGTGAACTTTAGGAAGATTGAAGTCACCTGCAATCAAGCAGTACTTCAGATTGAAGTCAGCTGCAGCGTGAAATGCCAGCGAGAGACAAAGATCGTAATCTTCGCTGGCATTGGGTGGGCGATAGACACTACCAACGAGTTAAGAGTAGTTATCTTTTAGGACAACTCGGAGCCAACATCTCTCCTCTACCGCAGTAAATTGGCAAAAGTCCAATGGAAAAAATGTAAGTGGTTGCCTAACATAGATACAGCTTCCTCCGCCACGGCCCTCATGTCGATCCTTCCGAATGTAAGCGTAGCCTAGAATAGAGAGTTCGGAGTCGGATACACAGGGTGTTGCCCATGTCTCTGTAACTATTACAATGTCCGGGCGGTGGATGAAAACCAAATTCTGGAGCAAAGGCATCTTATTAAGCAATAGTTAGTGACGTTTTTAAAATAATTGTGAACTAGAAAATAGTAAGTGAAAAAACTCTTACCTTTAAAATGGAGGCAGAGGTAATAGGCCTCCATTTTAGAAAAGTGGGAAGGAGAAATAAACGGCTAAGGAAAAAAACGTAAATGGGTAGAGTTGGCTAACACTGCTGTACCATTACATAATGCGATAATGAAACGTCGATATGGTGTGTTCTCTATCACTAAAGTGCATGAAACAAAATCTTGCAAAAAGTCGTCAGTAAACTTGCGGCCTCAGCATCTTAGGATCCAGAATTAAATCCTGATGATAGTGAGTATCCAACGAAACAGGAGAATTTTGGACAGTGTACGTCCGAATGACTTCCATCGTTTGAATGCCTGGTGGTATAAGGAGGCATCAAGGATGAAGTCTACCTCCCTTTATCATTCCACCATAGACTGCGTAGACTCTCCCGTCGTTTTCATCTACAAAACGACACCTCCGTCCTGCCCTTGATCCAGCAAATATTTGAAGAGGCTAAGAGGCTGTCTGACGAAAAACGACAAGCCGATGAGGTTACCTTTGCCGAAAACCCTTCGTTAAATGTTGCAAAGCTTTTTTCGTGCAAACTAAAAACGCAGAGAAAAACGCAGCACCCCGTACTTCGAGATGCTTTAGGAAACCCAATAGCTGAATCTAAGTTGACTGCTGATAGCTTCAATGCTTTCTTGTCTAGAACGTTTAGTGAACATGCCGTCGCGCCCTTTCCTAACATCCGGGTTTGGACCGGTAACGTCCTCGAAACCATAACTTTTACCCTCTGGGACGTGACCGTAGCCATTCGGCGTTTTCGCCAATCTTACAGTCCAGGACCAGATGGCATCCCAGTTAGCGTTCTAAAGGCGGATGCAAACGATATATTTCCGTCCCTTCTGTGTACGATATTTAATCTTGCTCTTGAAAGTGAAACTTTCCCTACTTTATGGAAGGAATCGCACATACTGCCTATTCCGAAACACGGCCGACCTACGTCTTTTGACGACTTTAGACCAATAAATACACTACCAGCAGTCTCAAAGATCTTCGAGTCCTTGATCAAAGAAAAGATGATGTGTCACCTAACAGAGAATAACCTACTTAATGCGGCTCAGCATGGTTTTCTCGAAAAAGGTCTTGTGACACTTGCCAGCTCTCTTTCTTCGATCATGTGCTACAATCTAGAGACAGCGGTTTTGCAATTTACACCGTTTACTTCGATTTCACTAAGGCTTTTGATCGTGTTGATCATGATCTCCTACTGCTGAAATTTGCCTCCCTTCGGCATAGGTAACAAGCTTCTGAACTTAATATTTTCCCTATTTGAATGCTCGCGCACAACGGGTTAAAAATTTCTGATGTTATCTCCAACCCCACGCATGTGAGGAGCGGAGTTATTCAGGGCAGCGTGCTCGGCCCGCTTCCATTTTGCCTATTTGTCAACGATGTTCCTGATTGTTTTCAGTATGGTAGGCCCTTTCTGTACGCTGACGATTTAAAAGTTGCCTATTGATATAAACCGATTGATCGCAACATCGTGCTTGAGCTCTTAAAAAAGGATCTTCAGGTCTTCGCTCAGTGGTGTCGCACATGGCGCCTCTCACTTTCTTGGCAAAAAGTGCTCCGTTATGGGTATTGGCGGCAACCATCAGCCCCACCTTAGCATTGACGGTCACGATCTAAACGTGCCCGGAGTTATAAAGGATCTGGGCATATCATACTCTAGTAGTCTTAATCTGTCAGAGCACTGCGCCCTGATTGTCTCTGAAAGCACGCCAAACTACTGGGTTTATTCTCAGAAATTTTAAAACCGTCAAAAATTAGAATCAGCCTCTATAAAATGTATGTCAGGCCTAGTCTGGAATACTGCTCGTTTCTATTTAGTCTTCTGCACGCTAGTGAACGAAAGAAGATAGAATCAGTCCAGCACTTCTTTACAAAAAGAGTTTTCTATTCAGATTACCGAAACCTGTCCTACCAACAACGCTGTGAGCTTACAAGCCTTGACCCGCTATGGCTTCGCAGATTACAGAAGGGACTATTTTTACTGTTTAAACTACTAAACAGTCGTACATTTAACCCCCTTACATCTCTGAGGCACCTCGACCACTCTCGGCGCTCCAGTCATCGAGATGTATTTTTATTTCTTCCTTTGGCACGCACAGTTAGATACCGACAGTTTTTTTCGGTAAAAGCTATAGCAATCTGGAATAAGCTACCTAGAAGTATCAAAAATTCAGCAAAGCTATCCCTTGTTTACGCGAACTGTCACTAGTTTTCTACATTCAGGACACCTTCCAAAAACTTTTGGGTGCTGACTCTGTGAAGCTCTCTTCGGTTCTGATGGCGTTCACGGACTCTGAATCCTGTGCCGGTCTTCATGCTGAGGGGCAAAAATTACTGGCTCTGCAGACCTCAATCGGCTTATTTCTCAGTCGACAGCGAACAGCCGCTCGCCGACATACCTGCTGGTGCAGAATACCGGATCCGTAACACTGAATGGAGAGGTTCTTCACCGGGCACCTGTGTTAACGCGTCCCTGTCCAGAACTCTTAATTCTCAATAAGCTGCAGTTTTTTTCTCCTGAAAACACATGAAACAACGATCAGGAGTTTTTTTCACTGTCAGCTTGACCCTATACTTTATATATATATTTGACCTTGCCTGTAAACTGGAAATTAATAAATAAAATAAATAAATCATGGTTCCTTGGGGAATCGAGGTAGAGAAAAAATTGTTTCAAGATGATCCATTAAAGTTCCAATCATCCTTTTTCCGAGGCATGGAGAAAGCTCAGTAAAGATGCGGACCGTTAAAGATTTATCAAATCAGTTTTAAGATAAATGTGCAGTTTTCGCTTGAATGCAGCTAAACTAGTTAACGATCTTATTTAAATTGGCAAGTTATTCCAAATACAGGCATTCAAAGAAGCCAAGAATAGAGAGCGTTACCACTTGGAGGATGCAGGAGGAGGTATAATAAAAGCAGAATTTCTTAGACTTACGGGGGTAATGACAGAAAGCTTGGGGAGTTTAGGCTATTATTTAGTCGAAAAGGGAGACAAATGCCTGTTTCCAGTCTCCTGAACCAAATAAATTTTAGCTTCGTCAGCTGGCATCTAGTTGAGTAGGAAGTATATGAAAGAGTCGGATACAGGTGTTTCTTTGAGAAATGCCTTTGGGCATTTTCAATTTTTGAAGGGCTAGATTCATTCATTAAACTGAAGAAAGGAAAAAAAATCCAAAAATGGGAAGCAGAAACCTACGTTAGACTTTTCATTTAATTTCATGAAGGAAGAAATTCTAAGAAATAAAGCAACACATCTGAGCAGCTTTGGCCGTAATTCTATCGGAGTGAGGCAAATGATCTTATTTATTGGTTTAGCCCAAGTCCTTGATGGAGGAACATCCTGTCTTATGGCATCCTTTAAAAAATTCAAAAATTCAAAAACATCGTTCATTTGAAGAGCATAGTTAACTCATCTGACAAGTTTGAAGACCAAGACAATGTCCTCTCTGTATTATTTATAAGAGAGAGGAAAAATTTAAAGTCTTTCTTGTCCACCCTCATAGGGTAGGCATTCTAATCCACTGACTATTTTCGTCGCCCTCCGTTGAATTTTCTCCAAAAGAGTGTTGCCTTTCTTCATTGAGGGGCGCCAAACCTGAACGCAATATTCCAACAAGGACGGAAAAATGTTCCAAACACCTGACCAAAAAACTCTTCGTGAAAATTAACGAAGGATCTCCTGAGCGCTCGCAGGATACACCTATCCTTCTTTGTTATCTTCCCTACCAGCACATGGCCCCATTCATTAGAGGGGGCTGAGAGGGACAATAAGAGGCCTGGTCCTTAAGTTCAGAATTATGTGTCCAGCTTATTGCAGAGGCAATAAATGCCGTTTTTATGTCTATTTAAATAATTTTGAATTAATTTAAAAATGCGAAAATGCAAACATTCATGTTTTGAAATTGCTTTAAGCCCAGAAAAATTAACGTCCATCCGTAGAAGGAATTCAGAGGGGATAGATGGGGGACTGGCCCTAACGACTTTGTCAGCCATGCTTAGGCTTATTGCAAAGACTTGAGAAGGTGTCCGTGCGTGAATTTTTCCTGATGTTATGAATCGTATAAAAACTCGAAGTAGGAATCATGAACCAGTTACAATGTTTAAGCGTAGTTAGTGGGAAAAATGATTAACTGATTACAGATGCTTTATTTTAGTCAGCCATTTAAGTCACTTTCTAAGTCACTTTA